>OZ016501.1:37303445-37341246 GCA_963966595.1 Physocephala rufipes | reverse complement strand
ATATATATATATATATATATATATATATATATATATATATATATATATATATATATATATATATATATATATATATATATATATATATATATATATATATATATATATTATATATATATATATATATATATATATATATATATATATATATATATATATATATATATATATATATATATATATATATATATATATATATATATATATATATATATATATATATATATATATATATATATATATATATATATATATATATATATATATATATATATATATATATATATATATATATATATATATATATATATATATATATATATATATATATATATATATATATATATATATATATATATATATATATATATATATATATATATATATATATATATATATATATATATATATATATATATATATATATATATATATATATATATATATATATATATATATATATATATATATATATATATATATATATATATATATATATATATATATATATATATATATATATATATATATATATATATATATATATATATATATATATATATATATATATATATATATATATATATATATATATATATATATATATATATATATATATATATATATATATATATATATATATATATATATATATATATATATATATATATATATATATATATATATATATATATATATATATATATATATATATATATATATATATATATATATATATATATATATATATATATATATATATATATATATATATATATATATATATATATATATATATATATATATATATATATATATATATATATATATATATATATATATATATATATATATATATATATATATATATATATATATATATATATATATATATATATATATATATATATGAATGAAAAACCAAAAATAATTTATAAAATGCATGCGCTTATTCCAAGGAATCGTCTCGTCCTGTATTTTTCCAGTTCCTTTTCTACTGTTTGATATCATTATGGGCGGGGCATTGCTCGCCTAGCGATACGAACCTTGGAATGGGCACAAAATCTAATCTACTAACGCTGCATGCTATGCAATATTTTGCAATGCAAAGGAACTTTAGCAAACCACAGTCAGTGTTCCTTTTGCTTATTTCACAGTTTCGAACGTAGCCTCATCTCAACTGATCAACAGCTACATTCATCACGACGTCATCTATAGTAGTATCAAACAGTTGAATGGTTTGAAGACGAGACGAGATGCTCGGAATTTAAAACATACACACGCAAACACAAATTTTAAACATACTCTGGGTGACAAGTCAAACATATCGAAGAGGAACATTGTTGCACTGTCGATGTTAGAATTATCTCGAAAGTTAGAAACAAATTTAAGTAACAAATTATGGCAACAAAATGCTTATCAGACTTTTTTCTCGATTTTCGTGAGAAAATTAATTTCTACCTTACTACTCAGTCTGCTCGTGCCTTCCAGTTTTCAATGACACTGCTGCATAGAGCCGACTGAATTTGAGCCATAGCCTCAGTTCCATTAAAAACATAGGTCGAGCTATTGGTATAAGCCTGTGACGCGGGGAGGAAATCGCATAAAAAAAGTCTGGTGGCGCCAAATAGCACGACCAATTAGCGCCAATTAATTAACGTAACGACCTCTGCAGGAAATATCCATACCCACAAAACGTGGTATGCGCTGTGTGGCACGTAGTTATGTCCTGCTGGAAACAAATGTCGTCTATACTCGTATCGTTCAACTAGGGTCAAGAGGAGTCGTATTATCGTTCTGTAGCACACGCCATTGACATCGATGGGCCCATAAACGACGTTTTCGAAAAAAGTACTGACCAACGACGCCGCCGGCCCTTAATCCGCATCAAACAGTAACTTTTGTATGGGATCTTGTATGGGTGCAGAAAAAAGTCCTGACGCAAAATTCACCAAGTTTAAATCTGGAAAATGCACGGCGAGACATTAACTGAGATTTTTCTGCGTACTTTTATGAACCGCGGCGATGTTCTCGACCGATTTCTCGGTCACACTTGTGTTGGCTAGTTGTTTCCGGAAAAGCCCTCGAATTCGAAACATTGGAGAGTTGATTTTGAAGGGCAATCGCCTCTGCCGTAAGATGAAAGTAACGTCCACAACGTTTGCGCTACCGAATACTAATTTTGATTATAAAGTTTTGCCATTTGGCCGCGATTTCACTGATTGAATAATAAAATAAATATTAGACAAATTCCATCAAAACAACAAGACAAGAAATCCTTTAAAGTATTAAAATATCGACAATGATATTAATAGAAGTGTCGACAAATGTTTTAAAAAAGAAACAAATTTCGGAATAATTTCTTGATATCAAATCCAAACCAAAGCCAATTACTTCATATGCATACCGGAGATTTCGTACCACAGAATAGCGTGAGTAAAATATCATATAAATCTGCAACTGAAAATATGGCCAATACGGATTTAGAAGTAGATATGCAGGAAACCCTTAAGGCTCAACTATAATGGCCTTAAGGAAAATTAACAAAAAATTATGTGATGTGCGAGTACACGCGAATCATACTGGGTGACCATAACATCGAAACCACAACCTGGCAGCGGCAGCGGCAGCAACGCTCTCTCACGAGCTGCCGGGATTATATATGGCAGTGGAATCGGCAGCGGCATCTGTCATTTGTTTGTTTATATTTTCTTCATTTATTTGTGAATTCTGTTCGGGTGAAGAATTTAGAGTGGTTAAAATCATATGGTTTTGTTTTTTTTTATCTATTATAATTCTATTACAATTTTAGAAATTGTCTAGGATTTTCGGCAAAAATTGGCAACTCTTCTTTACAGAAAAAGAGAAAATGCTTTGTTGACGAAATCGATTTTAATTTTGCTGACGATGCCCGGCAGCTAGCTGTTCCCATAAGCTCTTGTGTACATTTCACGTAGCTGCCGCTGCCGCTGCCAGGTTGTGGTTTCACTGTAATGAATTAAGAAAAGCTTCGTTAAATTCGGCAACATTAAGGAACCTTAATGTGACAGCGAAACTGGTCGCACATAACTTAACAAAAATTAACAAAGAGCTTTTTGTTGCCAGATAAAAATTTTTTTTGACGATATCCGATGTAACATTTTAAACAGCTTGTTATTTTTGCAATTGGCAACATCAACAATGGCGGAATTTTTGTTAAGTTTTTGTTAAGTTTATTATGGGCAATTCTATAATTTTACAAAAATTAAGCTTCATTGTCGTTAACTTTTGACATTAACTTAATTTCGCATACGGCCATTATGGTTGAGGCTTTAGACGACTTTGCTTCTGTAAAAATCTATTACATGAAATTGATGCTCATTTTATGCTTTCTGTCTTTCAACTGTTCTTTCTGTTTCCATCTGTTCTTGCCTACCCAATTCCTTTTTCAGCTGGAACTGCTACTTTTATTGATCTGTTGTCTGTTTGCCTTCCTAAAATAAATGCCTTTGCAAAGGTTCCTACGGAATATTTTGAAATATTTTGCTCGCACTTGAAAATAATTTTCTATCCAAATAAATGCAACATGCATAAAAAACATTTGTTCTTGCACGCACACACTCCTACACACGGCAACACCTCCAGGAGAAGCCAAACGAGATGGAACGGAATGAATGCTAAAAGGATTTGAGCAGTGTTGTGAGGAGAAGAAGCTTAAAGGTGCAATTAGTCTAGACGTAACGTAAAGTAACGTGACGGCCGCTTCAACCTACCTTACCGCGAGCAATTCAAACGATTAGTCCAGACGTTGACAGACGTACGAACCTATTGAAACTTGGTTTCTCTACGTCAAGTTACGTCCGTATTTCAGACAGCTATTTCTGCTCTTTATGATTGCTATCAGAGTTCGGAAATCGAGCACCGAGTGCAGCACAGTCCGGCATCAACTCCGCTTATTTCATTGTGTCCTCTCACTAGCACCATCTCCGCAAATGTGTTTCTCCAAAATTTCTCTTCACATTAGCGGTGCCTGTGTTTGATCGGACGGAATTTCTCTGTGTTATGTGACGATAACCGATCACCAAACACAGAAACAGTGTGAAGCACTTCAACTCCCGCGAAGTGTGCTCTCACTTTTTTCACCAACCAAATTAATTCCACACAAATTTCTCCGAAGTGGTGATAAAAATTGTGAACGTCGTGTGCTTTTGGTCGGTGCAGCTGGTGCTGCTGGATTTCACACTTTGGGATTGTGATACTGGTAGGTAGCAGAAGCAAGAGTAAGCAGAATATCTGGGACTACGTTTTCAATAGACAGAAAGAAGAATGGTGACAAATTATGTTTGTATATAATTGCAGTACTGCTCTAATGGGTAGACGACTTTACTATTATTCTTTTCTTGTAATTAAGCTATGATTTACAAAATTTATTAATCGTTAAGCTTAATAAACACATATTCAAAAATGTCCATATGTAAACGTAGAATATATTATAATACAGATAAACAGGAAAAATAAAAAACAATTATAAAAGTAATATACAGCAAAATTTTTATATTTTTTTTAAAATAATATGAGGCTAAAAACTGTCTTTAGAACTTTTCTGAGAGCTTTGTAACGGATACACTGATTCATCCTTATTCTTTCTGTCTATCGTTAACAAAATCCCAATGTGTGAAATCCAGCAGCACCGGCCGTACCGACTAAAAGCACACGACGCTCACAATTTTTATCACCATTTCGGAGAAATTTGTGGAATTAATTAGGCTGGTGAAAAAAGTGAGAGCACACATCGCGGGAGTTGAAGAGCTTCACACTGTTTCTGTGTTTGGTGATCGATTATACTCACAAAACACAGAGAGGCGTCGGCAGAGCTGCACATTTCTCAGAGGAAGTGGTCGCATGTGCTCACCGAAAACTGTGAACCAGAGATAAACCAGAGATCTCTGCTGTGAACACATATGATGTGTTTTCACACGGTGCTAAACGAAAAGAGACTGGTGCATTTAAGAGAGCACATTTCCGAACTCTGATTCCTATATAAAACATATGGAATAGAGCGAGATAGTAATATGATTTCTCTACCATGTACTACAGCAAATAAATTTACATCACTCTGTTAAGGCCTGATTAGTCGTACGTTTTCGTAATTGATTACTTTTTCGAAACTTTTCGGGTTGCAGGGGGTTCAATTGATTATGATGTTGCCAATCTCGTCGAACCATGTTCGAAAGTGGGAATTTTGTGGGCATTTTTTTGATGAATTTTATATTTTAAAAATTCTTTGGATTTATTTAACTCAAATATTACTAAATAATATAAGTAATTATAGAAAATAAAGTAATATTATTCATTATTATTAATAATTTTGTACTGTTTCTTAGGATTTTAGTGGGAAATTCACAATTCATTCAAATTTAATGGCATTCATAGAAATTTCACACTTTTTGATAGCTGCGCTCATTGGTGTTGTTAACAATTCTTACAATCATTTGCAAATTCCAAAAAAAGTAAATGGATTACCAAAGTGATTTAGAGATCTTAAATAT
Organism: Physocephala rufipes; assembly: GCA_963966595.1. Taxonomy (NCBI): domain Eukaryota; kingdom Metazoa; phylum Arthropoda; class Insecta; order Diptera; family Conopidae; genus Physocephala; species Physocephala rufipes. Next base: position 37,335,718 of record OZ016501.1, on the reverse strand, counting down.
CATTAGACTCTATTTTGAATGGAAGAATTCGAGGCAAAGTAGGCGTTGGCGTGTTCGTCCTATAAACAGAGATCGAGTGAGACATGGTTACTTTAGAAAAGTTTTCATAATGCCTGAAACACAACCAAGGCGATTTTTTGCCGAGATACAAGTTTTTCCTCTCTTCTCTTAGCGTTTGCACAAAACACCGGCGTAGAAAGCCGCCGAAGATCTTAGATTCCAGACCGAAACGAAGTGACGTTTACTCAAGTGAGAGAGAGAGAGAGAGTACAGCTACAAACATCGCCAGAATAGAAATAGACCGTAGCTGGCTACGGCTTATATCGCCGCTGGCAAATCCTCTCTGAGCAGCATTATTTTTTCTCTCGATCCCCATAAGCGCAATGTAAATTTTGACATTAGCCACCTATAAAAACCCTACGCCGCCTTGGATGTGTTTATAGCATAAGTATAAAAAATGTGGATGAAGGCTAATTTTTATACACACAAGAATGACTCATCCTATTTATGATTTGCTGTTCAATTTGGTCGGCTTCCATTTAGAAAAGCCACTACAAATCATAGGTGCGAAGAACGACTGTCAATCACTCTTTTGTAAGTTAAAAAATAATTTTTCAAATGGAATTTTTGAGAACCTAATTTATTTTATTTATATCATACATTTCACGGACTTTATTTTTATTCATTTATCAATCAATTCATTTATCAATAAAACAATTTATCAATAATATTCATTTATCAAAAATTCATTAATTATTATTCATTTAAAAAATATGAGATCAAAAAATAAGAAGGCAAAAGCAAACCAATTCATGGTAGAATGTACTAATTCTATTAGCTTATAGCTGGCTTTGAATTTGTTGTACAATAGCTCATTTAGCCGAACAAGCTCAATAACAGCCTTATAATGTATCACGATACGAAAACGTAATCTTCGATTTTCTTTTGCTATTTCCCCGCTTTTCTTCGATTTAACGAAGAAATGATGAAGAGGAATGCCAAAATAACGATAACGCAAACGTAACGAACACGAATCGAAAACTAGATTTTTGTTGTTGTTTTTTACATGCATTCCCGTGTTCGATTGGAAATCACTTAATAATGTATCACGAATACTTCACGAAAGGGTTGTCAAAATTGGAATAAATTGGAAATGAATAAATAAATTGGAAATGGAAATAAATATAAATTGGAAATGAAACGAAGTGAACGAAGAGGTTTCATTATCAGAGCCTTCGTTTTTGTTTCGTGTTCGTCAACGTTTTCGAATCGTGTTTGTATCGTGATACATTATAAGGCTGTAAAGGCCTGATTAGTCGTACGTTTTCGTAATTGTTTACTTTTTCGAAATTGTTCGGGTTGCAGGGGGTTCAATTGATTACGATGTTGCCGGTCTCGTCGAACCATGTTCGAAAGTGGGAATTTTGTGGGCATTTTTTTGATGAATTTTATATGTCCTTACAATATGTTCTTACAATCATTTGTAAATTCCAAAAAAAAGTAACTGGATTACCAAAGTGATTTAGAGATCTTAAATATAATTAGACTCTACTATGAATGGAAGAATTCGAGGCAAATTAGGCGTTGGCGTGTTCGTCCTATAAGCAGAGACCGAGTGAGACATGGTTACTTCAGAAAAGTTTTCATGGGTATAAAAAATGTGGATGAAGGCCAATTTTTTATACACACAAGAATGACTCGTCCTATTTATGATTTGCTGTTCAATTTGGTCGGCCTCCATTTAAAAAAGCCACTACAAATCATAGGTGCCGAAGAACGACTATCAATCACTCTTTTGTAAGTTAAAAAATAATTTTTCAGATGGAATTTTTAAGTATACTTTTCTTTAGGTATCTTGCTCACGGAGAGTCTTTCCAAACAATTGCTTGGAAGTACAAAATTGGGAAAACGACAGCTCGCAATATAATTATAGAGACTTGTGAAATATTGTGGAGCCTGCTTTCGCCACATTATTTAAGTGAACCTACTAAGTCGCAATATGAAGATATTGCCATAGAATATCTCCTAGTGAGCCTCCAATTTCCTCCCACACTCTCCTCTTCGCAGCAGGAAGCTTATAGCTGGCTTTAAATTTATTGTATAAAAGCTCATTTAGCCTAACAAGCTCAATAAGTCTCTCGTCATCCATTTCACGGTAAATATAAATTGAAGTGAAAGCTTGATGTGGCCACTCACTTTTAGTTGTCACTTTGTTCGAATTTGAGAGATTTTTCGAAACGTGACCAAATATTAAAATGATTTTAATATTGCGGGGGGGAAATTCTCACAACCACACGAACTGCATATAGCTTATGAGTTTTGACATATGAGTTTCGTGTTCGAAAAAGAGCGAACGTACGACTAATCAGGCCTTAAGTCTCTCGTCGTCCATTTCTTGGTAAATATAAATTGAAGTGAAAGCTTCATGTGGCCACTCACTTTTAGTTGTCACTTTGTTCGAATTTGAAATAATTTTTCGAAACGTAACCAAATATCAAAATGATTTTGATATTGCGGGGGGAAATTCTCACAACCACGAACTGCATATAGCTTATGAGTTTTGACAGGTGAGTTTCGTGTTCGAAAAAGAGCGAACGTACGACTAATCAGACCTTTACTCTGTTCTCAATAAAAGTTTTGTTGTTAATTTTTGACAACTTTACTAATCGTCACTCCGGCCCGGCAACGTACGTACGTTACGTTACTTTACGTTACGTCTAGACTAATTGAAAATATATGATAGTCCACTTTAACACTGCAATAATTTCAATAGCCAATCTGGGAGAAAAATTAAGAATTTTCACTCTCTCGTCAATATTGATTGATGTTATGTTGAATTGAATTCAAACGAACACCAATTTGTGAAATGCTATGTAGGGCCTAATACTACTTTTTGAAAACATTTTTGAGCTAAAAAGACGCGAACTATAGGTGAATTCTACGTAATGATACATTATTTATGAAAGCTCTCTTTTTTCTATTAAACGTTAATACAATTTTATTTCACCACACGGACTCTGTTTTGATTGAAGATTGACCTCGCCGACGGCAATTTTATTTGAATGGCCTACGACAAAGTGAGTTGACAGATCTGCACGGAAAAACAAAAACAATGCATTGAATGGTCATTCAAACGATTGCAATAAAGTAGTGACCATACAAAACAATATTTTATTGTAGGGAGTTAAAGAAGTATTAAAATTCCGATTATTTCTTTGGTTGAAGTTGGTTGTACTTCATTCTCTTTAGGTCAATTAGGCTCAATTTTCTTTAGAATTTTGCAGATTCTATGGAAAAGTTCTGACCGTATAAAGTTAGAATTTTGGTACTGTACACAGCTATAATATCCAGTTTAAAATTTCTCATTTCAGTTACAATTTGTTGGTCAAATATTGAAGAGTGAGAATCTGACCAATTTTCAAACCTACTTAGTTTGTGACGACGGAATATTCACACCAAATTCCACAAAGACAGCTCTATTCATTATCCTGCAGTCATGATTTTCATATAAATCAACGGGCAGGCAGATAGACGGACATAGCTATATCGACTCAGAAGACGATATAAATGTATACACTTGTTATACCTGTCACGCCTTCTTTAATGAATCTCTTTTTGGAGAAGCATTTTTAGCGTAATTTCAAGGAATATAACCGATTTAATTATTGCTTAAATCCAAATAAGGAGGCCACACCTTTTAAAAGGAGCATCTTTAATTTAGAAAGAAAGTTATTCAAACGGACTTTTTAGAAAAACTTCTAACAAAAATAATATTATACTATTCCTGTTGAAAATTCAATACCTAAATTCAGTACTTGAACTGATTCTAGATTTACTTAACCAAAATACTGAACTCAGTACTCGAACTAAGTCTAACATTGCGATGAGAATTCAAAACCAGTGCTAAATTGGTACTTGAACCAAATCTAACTAATCTTAATTCTGTACTTGAACTGAATTAGACAAAGTTGTGAAGAAAAAACGCGTTCGTGTGTTCTGGCACAGTGACAGATTGAGCGTTATACTTATTCATTTATGTGATCATGTAAAAATATGATTAGTTACGAACAGGACAGTCTAAGCAATCAATATTCATATTCAGAAGAATCAGCAAGTAGTGCAGTGACTCTGGATTGATGCGTGGTGACTTAGTTGGGGCTATTCGTCATTCCTGGATTGGTGGAGAGTGGGAACAAGAGATCTTGATTCGCGAATTACATAGTATCCAGATAGTATCCCTGTTTCCATATAGTATCATAGTATCCATATAGTATCAGTATAAAAATATGATTATAGGTGGAATTGTTCTTGAAGGTTTCGGGAAGTGTTGTGTCCCTTAAGCGATTGTTAAGTTCCTTAAAATGGTTTTTTCTGCTGAGATTATGCAGATTATTCTGCTTCTTCTATGACCTTTGATTGAGTCCAGCCTAGGCGTAGGGGGAGTAGGAAGTATGCAGAGTTGATAATAGTTTCGAATGCTCCTCAACGCATTTCGAATAGTGCAGCAATTATTTAACTTCAGCATACCCGAATTGATTAGGCATAGATTCTTCACGGCATTCAACTGATATTTCAATTTTTTATAACTGCAAAAATCCATAGGTTTTTCTTGTAAGGAGTCAATATAAACTGGTTTCGGAGAAATTAATTTTTCAACTTAATGTAGTTTTGTTGATTACCAGGTTTATTTCACATTTATAAGTTCCTGATTCGATATCATACGTTATCTGCGTGTTTGAGCAAATATATTAATTTGATATTAGCAAAACAAAACTTTTGAATTCATCCCTGTTCATGTAATGTATATAAGGCTGAATTAGCCACCAACTAATAATGAAACGTCCACCAACACGAATAAACTCGTTTTCGTCTTCTCTGACTTTTATTTTTTCTTATAATGATTCATAATGCGTCTTCAATCTCCTCTACGGGCAATGTTATCTCCGTGTTACGTGAGCCTATAGATTTACGAACGTTTCAGGCAAACCTCGGCATATAGGCATTTCCGTCATTTATTTCATAAAAAAGTTGCTAGGCGTCTTTTACATCTGCTGGAACTTCTGATGATATTGTTGAGCTTCAACCTTTATTTCGAGTGGATAGTCAATGGCGAGATTTCTGGAAAAGCATGCTGGCCGAATTGATTCGTGTTCGTGTAGAAAAAGTGAGCCAAATAACAGTATATTATATTTTTATAAAGCATGGGATGGTAGCCCTCTTGAAGGACTATAGCCGGATTTTCCGTTGAACTGACATGACGCCATTTTTAAGATGACGTTAATTGTTGGAATTCTGCTACTCTGGTGGCCACAAATGTATGAAATAATGCTGTTTTAGCATTGATCTAGGGTAAATTAATCTCGGTTATGTCTGACCAGAAGAAAACCTTGGTATCAAGAAACAATCTCAAATCGTTTCGTACTCTGCATGTGACTTCAGTTCCTAAGAGGGCTGCACAAACTTCCAATCGAGGAATATTATCTGCGTTTTTATTGGAGAAATCCTAGATTTGGCACCAAAAAGTTTCAGATTTATTTGTTTATTTTTGTATGCAGATCGTACATATACTACCGCTTCAAATTCTTTCTCGCAACGTCTACATAGGTATGTATGCGCACTGATATGGGAATTTCCTTACAAAAGACGTGTCTATCTATCTTAATATTATTTTAGGTTGTATGCCTTGAAATGTATGCCACACGTGTTCCAATGAGTCTGGAAGACCGTCATCCCAAGACAACTTATATGCTACAGCCGTTGAACGAATATTTTTTTAATTACTACCACAGGAGCAAGGATTCCCAAAGGATCGAAGATACGAGCTATGTCTGATGTGACTGATAATTTTGCTATTGGTTTTTTAATTTGGTAGCTATCTTTGGTAGCCAAACGACTCCTAATGTTTTGATGCGGAGTATTCGGATATTGAGGTATTGAGGCCTAGGTCATTTGTCTGATCTTGTTCTGGAATATTTTGCAGCAGTTTTTGATGACATGCACACCATTTGCGAAGGTTAAGACCGGACCAGACTAGAAATTATCTTAATTAACTGCGTTCGTATATTTATTGCATTAGAAAGGGCCCGTGCGTCTGCGCCACTTAAACAATTATCTGAAGGATTCTTCATCGTGTTGAAGAAATTCTGTATAAAGGATGTCGTTCAAAGATAATGCTGTTAAAGATTTTGCAGAAGCGTCAAAAACAACAAGAAATTTCATAGTACTACCAGGCTATCAGTGCTATCAGGCTTAACGACGGAATGGTGTGGTATGAAATAATGCGGCGATGGAATATGTTATGTTAGTTGAATTAGATCGTAATAGAGTTCTGCACTAATGGTTATGTATATTTAGCAGGGTTGATGAAAATTTTAGTCACCCAGATTAAGATTCGCTGGTAATGACCAAGACCTTACGTCTATTGACGGTGCTGGTTACGGAGACATTACGGAGTTGCAGCTTAAATTGGGACTGTGTTCGACTGTGGTTTGTCTCCTACCTCCAATATTTTCAACTCGAGGCATTGATGTCTTAGGAGAAAAACCCAATTTTTTCAATAGTGTTTTAGTTACCAGATTGACTGCGAATCGGAGTCAAGAATAGAATTAGATTTACACCATATACCATTATTTACGGCGGTGAGAATCGTAGCTGTGGCTAATACAACAATTCTGCTTGACATTATTAGTGTTAGCACCTGTTACCGTGACTGGTGATCCATTTCCTTAATTGTAGCAGGAATTGACTTAATTTTCTCTTTTATCATGGAAGTCCTTTGTGTGCTCTCTATATGCAGCAATGTGTTGTGCCTTTTGTTGAATATGCTGCAGCTCCGTTGCATGCATTGACTTGCCATATGGCCTGGTTCCAAACAACAAAAACTTTTCTTTTCGGACAAGGTTTAAGCTTTCTATCGTAAAAATATTGGACATGCCAACAATGGATGATGCAGATCTCTGCATGTTTTACACTTGTCATATATTTGTCAAAGAGGCAAAGAGGCGGTTGTCGCACCTGTTCAATCCTTTGCGACGTTTGAATTCGCTCTTTATGCCCTGTAACTTCTAGCGACTAGAAATTATTTTCTAATAAACTAAAGGATTGTCTGATTTTTTGTAATTCCTTGGGTTTGGAGGTGTTTTGGTCGTACCGGGTGAGTGGTATCTATCCAACCTTTTTAATAGTATGTGTAACAAAAGTGGATCCCAGGTGGATGTATCAATCTGGAGATTGTTTAACGCTAAGAGACACTCATGAGTTTGGTTTTTCAATCTCTTGACCGAACAGATAATTGAAGGTTGTTCTACAAATTTTTTTATTAACGTAGATACCAATATATATTTATTGTTATAACGATCTTGCAGCATTGTCCAAGCGGTATTGTGGTTTTCTTCAGCAGAGTCATCAAGAAATGCAACGACAGCTGACCGTTGGCATTGAACAATGCCAATGGCTTAAATCGTATGTCAGTAGCGAAGTGACCGCGTACAGATGGCTCGAAATATGCCAAATATGGAACGTAGTTTATTGCTAAACATTTGCTGATGGTATTGGAAACTTTTGTTGGTCGTTTACTGACTTTCTTGTTTCGTGGACAAAATTGCGGCGAAGAACCAAACAGAAGATGAAACAGTTAAACACATTAAATGAAACACATTAAATGAAACACATTAAAGGAGGCGTGGAAGGTATAGAAAAGTATTTATACTCGAGCACAGAATTACCTCCTGTGTCGATTTAGTCTTACCGTCTGTCTGTGGAAATCACGATTGCATTCGAATGTGTAACAACCTCAATTGTTACAAATACCTTAACAGAGTACACTCTGCTAAAAACTCAACCGTAGACCATAGTTACTGTCAATGAGAGGTAGCATTACGCTAATGTTGCGAGCTCGGCCACCTACATACGGCGGTTCAAATACCGTACCGGACAAACATTTTTCCTTATTAAGGGAAACGGCAGACTAAACAACAAATCGACAGACAAAAGGACAGTCATACGAAAAAGACAGACATATCGAAATGACGACACAACCGAAGTGACGTCACAAACGTATTTGTAATGACGTCACAAAACCAAAATAGGAAACAGAAATTAATTTAGCTTTTACCGACCGCCGTAGGATATAATTCGCATAGGGTTTAGGCAGATATATGGATATAAGCACACTGTTGAAACAGTACGATCGAGCTCCGCAAGGGTAAATTATTACCATAGAATTTAAGCATCAAGCTTTAACTTTGGTTGTGGACTGGCTACCACGCCATTTTTCGACTGGCAGTCAAGTGAACAACTCCTGTCTAAGCCTGAATTTGCTTCAGTTCTGATTTGCGCCACGTCATTTTTCGACTGGTTGCGGCTAAAGGAGTTCCACCTTAATACGTTGTTTTTCTTCTGACTGCCAAGTCATTTTTCTACTGACATTCAGCAAAGGAACGTACTCTGGTTGTATTTTTTCTGATTGCCAAGTCATTTTTCTACTGGCTTTCAGCAAAGGAGCTTCTCTCTGGTCTATTTTTTTCTGATTGCTAAGTCATTTTTCTACTGGCTTTCAGCAAGGGAGCTTCGCTCTAGTCTACTTTTTTTCCTGATTGCCAAGTCATTTTTCTACTGGCTTTCAGCAAAGGAGCTCTGCTCTAGTTCTGCTTTGGTTGTTGGTGGCTATGTCATTTTTCTACTAGCCTCCAGCCCTCAAATTCGCCGTCCTGGTTGCTACGTATTGGCCTCCAGTGAATCAATTTTAGTAGCAGTCTCATAGCTTGAGACTTGCACAATCATCTCTTACTCTTCTGCCCAGTTTATAAGCAGCCTAATGCTGTCAAACAATTAACCAACCTAACATATTTGTGAGCAACCTTCAGTTGCAGGGCACTTCGCTCTTACGATAATTTGTTATATTATATTAAGTATCAATTGCACCATCATCTCTTACTCTTCTGCCCAGTTTATAAGCAGCCTTCTGCTGTCAAGCAATTAGCCAACCTACCATAATTGTGAGCAACCTTCAGTTGCAGGGCACTTCGCCCTTACGATAATTTGTAATATTATATTAAGCATCAATTGTACCATCGACCGAGCTGAGCTACTTTTGGTAGCCAGTGAATAGACTGTCGTAACTCGACAGTCGTGCGAACCATTCTATGTTTAATCCTATTTTAAGCACGAAAACAGGAGGTTTACGAGGCCCTTCTGAAATGGATCCTGTGGCCGCTAAACTTACCCCAGCTGGAAAAGAAAACTCGTTACAAATGGAATATGATCGTGAAATTTGGCATAGGTAGAGATGGGATAGAGATGAAGCTAACTCACCTTTGGGCCAATATGAAAGTGTTCATCTGCTTTATCTGTGGCTTTTAAAATATTGAAATTTTAGAACAACAAATACAAAGTTTAAAAGAAATTATCACAACTTTAAAACAAGAAAACTCTTTAGAGTACAAGAAAACGATAAGATTATTAGAGGAAGAGAAAAGGAGAGACAACAAGCAAGTATACTAAATTGCTCGGATAACTAGCAACAAAATAATGTAAAAACAAAACGAAGACGAAACTGCAATCTTCTGGAAATCTGTTGTGCACTTTTCGTCCTTTTTCGTGAGTTTGACAGGTCAGTAAAAGGTAAAAACCAAAAGGTGACAAAAAGGCTCAAGTATTTTCACATAGTTTTTCAGGATTTGTAACGGGATCCCTGAATAACGTGAACTCACGTTCCCATGAAAAACCTGCCAAACACGGCCAAGCCAAAAAGTTCGCATTTGCGACAAAATATTCCAACTGCCAATCGAACAGCGGTGTTGTAGCATGATGCCATGTGGTTAACAAAACTAATAGATATTATGCAAAGGTTATGAAATTCTTTACAAGCAGACATAACTCTATTTAAATATGTGTAACTTATCAAAACCATTCGAAATAGGGTTCAGCTGTATTTGCTATTACAGAATTATTTTTTAATATAATTCTGTAAATCAATAGGAAATATAATATTTTATTTTCCTTCTCTTCTGTAATTTTCTTCTCCCAATTTTTATTATGCTGGATTAAACAGTAAATCAAACAGTAAGGGTAGTGATGAAATTGTAACGCAAAATGGGTATAGTTTTTTATTATTATTTAGTATATTATCATATATGTAGTATTCGTCTAATTCGTTTATTAACCCTAAACTATGCCATTTTCATTGAATACGAGCGCTGAATATTTGCATTTTAAAAACATTTCTAGAATATCCTTTAACAAACAGCCTCAAACAAGAGCGAGCACACGAAAACAAAACGAAAAGGTACGCAAATATTACATAACATTTTGTTTCGTTCAATGATTAATTATTCATAAATATCATCATCATCATCATTATCAAAATATTATCAACATATAATGATGATGGCCATTCCTTGTTTAAATAATTACTGTTTATATGACTAATAATAAAAAAGAAAAGAAGAAGAGGCCAGAAACTCCTCGCAAATAAATAATTACGATTAGTTATTCCGGTTAGTGGGGCGAGAGACCCAAATTTTCTCAGGCTTCCAGACTTTCTGACTGACTGGAGAGTTATTTTTTATATATGGCTATCTTTCTGGTTAATAAATATAGCTCTAAGAATTTTAAATTTTTAAGCTTGTTGTTTTCGTCTACAACAACGGCAGCAAAAATTACTCCAAAATAGGACGATTCTGTGTAACGGTAATCCTCTTTGAAGAAAACTAACTAAATGTTGCGATCGCGGCTTATAGATCTGCTTATCGGCTGTAAACTAGAAGCAAATCAACAGATTTCAAGGTCTTGCAAAAAAACGTTGGAATCAATACGTTATATTGTGGAATACATATACACAAACATATACACGTATATACCACCTCCCCAAAACTTTAACCGTCGTCCCATGCATTAAAATTGTCAAATCACAAAACTCCCTTTTACATGATAGTAAACATAAAATGAATATCACCAGGCTGAATGCAATATTCACTAACAGAGGTAATACTCAAAGGTAGAGAGGGAGAGGCGAGAAAGAAAAATGAATTAATCTGTTGTAAAAAATTTAATTAGTCACATATCAAACCGATCACAAAAATAATTATTAAACTCAACTGGTCACGCACACATCTGTTTCTCGAAAAATGTTTCTATTTTTTTCGTGAGTGCACGAAAACATAAATCAATTTAAATTCTATATTTCCTCTGTAAACCGAGATTATTTTTAAGAAATCTGCCTCGGGATTGGTGAATTAATTGATCTTTTCTGGACTAAAAGCTGTTTTTATTACCCAAAGCATTTTGACTTATATATAACATATGCATAGGCACACTTACAATAATGGCGAGACCATAAAAAATAATTTCAACTTCACGATATCTTAAAATCGTATTAACTAAGGTAGAGGAACGTGAGGCTGTCTGACCTAAGTGGCATAATTTCGCGGATAACACCAGTGCAAATGTTAAAATGCAGTGAAAGATTTTAGGTATTGGAATCCCTTCCAACCCCTCCACAAATTACGCCTTTGACGGCGGTTATGTTAAAAAGTTTTGCACTATTAATACTTTTCACAATTTTTTAGCTTCACATATTTTTTATCGTACTTTCGATTTTCTTTTTGGAAACTCTCCTTATAATTAAATCAAACATAATCTTTACTAACCCTTGACCGTTAATTTAAGAAACTCTCTGGTAATGTAAAATTAGAATAAACTTTGCATTTCAAAAGACAAAAATATAACATTATTTTGGTTTATAACTATAGTGAATTCAATAAACAATATGAATATATATGATACCAGTATTCTTTTATTCTTTTCAAACTTAAATTTCTTGAAATTCCATTAATTCTCAGATAATGATAACAATATTCTTAACATTAAATTTTGCCTTGTCAAACTGATTTTTAAAGGATCTTGTTTATTTTACGAAAACAAACGATTACTAAAATTAGTTCAGAATTAAATCTAATGCTTTTGATGTTTGAGTGATTATGTGAAATATTTGTATAAACTACATCTAAACGTCAAAATTAAATGTGATATTCTTATCATTGACAGCATTAATTGAAATTTTATAATTCTCAAAAAATTAAGCCATTAAGCCTGTGTCAATGGCGTTCAATCAATTTAAATTAATTTTCATTTCAGCTAAATTTGATTTATTAAATAACGTTTACAACTTCCATACACGAGATCTGTTTGAAAAATATCACGAATATTGAATTTCCGCGGGTAAGATATATTCTAATTTAATTTTTTTTTTTGCGCTGATACAGTTCACGTTGTTTATGTTGATACTGAATGCTCAGTTAATATTTGAGGGCTATTTTTGGGCTCTTCATAGATGTGTGACTGTTCCATAAAATGGTTCCATAAAAAGAATCTTTCAAATTTTGTGTGAAAAATAAAATTAAGTGAGCGGACGCACTCCGAATGCTAACTGTGTATTTGATGAAACTACTATGGTCCAAAGCCATAATAATCGGTTGTATAAATTGTTCTCAGAAGGTCGAGGAGTTGCTTTGGTTTTATCATTGCTGTTAAGGAGCAGTTAGACTCTGTTTAATTATCCAAATTTAATCTAGAGGGTCATAACTGGTGACAAAGTCAAACTGATGACAACTGTCACACGAGCTAAGAACGGAAGAAGCGCGCCAAATTCTTCGAATGTGAAGATTTTTGTTACAATTTTCTTCGATTTCTGTGGCGTTATCATGGTGCAAAAGCCAATTATTGTTTACCCATAATTCCGGCAGTTTTTGGCGAGTCGCTTTGGTTAAATTGGTTATAACTTGGAGGTAGTCTTCCTTATTGACTGTTCTACCTTACGGCAATAACTCTTGTTGCGCCTTCTTGCCGCAGGGTAGAACCGTCAATAGGGAATACATCCATGTTATACCCAATTTGTATAAAGCGAGGTTGCCGATAATTTGTAGAATGGAGGTTTTGTCAAGTTATTCGTTAAACGGAATGCTATATTTTAATGGTATTTAGATTTCATTAAACCTTTTTGTGGATTGAAACACAAAAGATTAATCACCATTAATCGTCGCTAATGAAATCGAAAAAATAAGAAATTTTTTATTTCGCCTTCCTCTAACTCATGGATATACAGCGCTTTTCTTTGGTTCATAAACAGCCATTTAATTACGCTTTGTTAAGCGTGAGAAAAGCCTTTCTGAGTAGGTTTCATTTTGACACGTGTTAAAGATTACCGATTTTTAGTATCACCCAGATGATTTAGTGTAGTCAGCGTATTATTCCTTATACTCGATATTCCTTACACCAGTCCTTACACACACATAACGTTTCATCGAGATATTTTTTATTGTCTCTAGCTTTTTATGGCAATAAAAATCTCTTTTAGTAGTGGATCTTTTCCCATCCGAAAAAAGTCTGGTTATAACACACTTTCTTATGGAATGTTATCTGTGTTGTTTTCTTGTCTTGTCATGTCTTGTCTTTTCAGAGACTCCCGCCGCACAGTGGTCCGGAATAGAAATCCATCGGCCAAAAATGTGTACATTTCGAACGAATAGCAATTGTGAATACGGCTTTTTGCAATCTGCAGATTCATATTGAAATCTCTTTGCATTGAAACCACGATCCACGTATACGCCTCATGATCAGAACCGTAGGGCTCCAAAATCGAAAAATATTCTCATTCTTTTAAACTTTGGCAAACAAAAGGTATTCGAAGGTAAGTTGTCCGCATACCTATAAATCGAGGATATATTCGTACCGGTTATAAAATTTCCAGTATATACGCTGAGATTTTCACAAGTTTTTTATGCTTTAAAACTAAATATATCCGCCATTTTTAAAATTTCGATTCCTGGTTTGTTATTATATTATTTGGGACAAGTGTTTTTTTTAAGAATGGCAAAAATATATAATCATTATTTGAACAATATTAAAATCACGGAATGAAATCACGGAAAACTTTAAAAAATATAGGCCAAAAGTCGGCAACAAAAAAATGGATTTTTCTGATAGCTTTCCTTTTGAGATAAGATTTCATCCTATATCCAGCTCTGACGCTGGAACATGTTCACAGATCGCGGTCTCGGCACAGACATATTTCAACATGTCTCCGTCGTTTGCAAAAAAACAACGCATTCAAAACCTTCTATCCGTCCATAAATTACAGATCTTTGACCGGTGTGTCCCTATTCTGGGCCACTGTGCGCCGAGTATGTTTGCTCCTCCACAAACAACCCTCCGCAAGATTTGAAACCCCCAATCCCAAACAGAAGTTACGCACTTCCGCAATTTGCTTCCCAGCCAAGAAACTTTAGACAGAGCAAGAAGTTAGTGTTAGTAAAGCTCAATCTTATTTGTATTTGAGACAGGCAAAAAGACAGAGCATCGAGGTGCCCACTATTAAAAGCAGTTTCAAATTAGATTCATCAAGAATTTTCCACATGACCTCAGGGTTATTTCCATTAGGTTGATCTAAAAGTGGATCTCATTTTCGTAAGCCACGCAACGTAAAAACCAATCTATTTGTCCATTAAAAGTTCTTATCGAAATTTTGCCAATTGGTTTTTGATATAAAGGTCGAAAATTCGATTTGAATTTTAAATATATTAAACTATAAAATAAGGCTTATATTCCACTCTATTTCCAAAGCTTTAAGGAAAATGAAGAAGAAGAGAAAATGAAGTACAAGAAGCCATTACAGAAGAACCTTCTCAATAAAAGAGAAATAAGTGTGATTTTCTTAAAGTCTTAAAGAAAAAACTATAAAGTCTTAAAGAAAAAAATACAAACGAGATAAATGGAAATCGGCCAAAAGGAAAAAATAAAATAACTGGAATAGATAAAAAACACGAACGAAAAGAGAAGCAACAAAGCAGATTTTAAAGCAACGTATCAACAATTTTTATTTACGGAATAAGAAAATGAGTCAACTGTTTTCTGGATATTTTAAATTAGGTCAAAATTGTGATTAAGTAATTAGAGTAAATGAAGTAAAAGAATGTGCTACATTTTTTTTAATATTTGTAATAAAATCGAAATAAAAATAAATCATCATCTTTATGTGTTACAGATTTTCCATTTATTTCTGTTTTTTAGAATAAATTTGATTAATATTCCCCACTTACATGTTATGGCCGTTCGTTTGGTTATTTATGCGGAACGTTCAAAATAATTTTATTTATAGAAGTTTTAAAGTTATATTCTGTCAAGTGGTCGGTTATATATTATTATAAAATCCCTCTGACATCCAAAGATGCGATGAAAACCAATAACTTATATTAACGCATAAACTTATATTAACGCATTATATGAAATAAACTACAAATTAATTGCATGAAATAAACTATAAATAAACGTATACATGAAGTAAATTATGGAAATTTACATTTTCAAAATTTCCTGACGACAAATGTTCATTGTATTGTTAATTTTTAATTGCTAATTAAGTTTTCCTATTTTTTTTTTTGAAATATGAAAAATAATGGAATGAAAGAGAAAACGGCAAAAACAACTATTGACTTTACTTTAATATAAAAATAAATCCTTCCCTTAACCCTTCCGTTAATCGATAGCTCGATAACAACCAAAAGTATTAAATATGCGATAAATCACTTACTATTTAATATTAATCTAAACTTCTTGAACAAATTTGGTAGAAAGAAGTCCTTTAAATTAATCTTATTTAAATCTTTTATTTCCAAAATATATTTATTTCTCAATAATTTTTTAACAAATAGCACTGCAAATTTATTAAAGGCTTTTTAAATGCACTAAATTGCCGGTAAATGTTTGATAAATGAAACATATAAATATCCCGAACAAACATCTAATAATATTGTTGTATTGGCTAATTTAATTAAGTAAATATATAATTATCTTAAATAATTTAAAGGATTACTTTAATGAGAATTCACGTTAGTATTTCACAAAAAAAAATTTTCGCATAGGGTAGGTGTTGTTAACTACAACCGCAACAGCGACGAACTCGACAATAATCTATTGTAATAGTGAAATAAACGAAGTTAGACAGAAATTGCAACAATAAAAAATTATTTATGATTTGTTATTACTATTTCAACAGCTTCTGTTGTTGTTTCTACAAACTCCAGACTGGCGTTTATTCATTCCGTTAAACTCGGTTGCTCACAAAACCTGCCCAATTTAGTTTTGTAGAATTTTTTTATTAGTTTTTGTGCTTGCCTTCTCTAGGTATTACTTTTATTAAAGTTGTGTGCAATTAGTTATAACATCTTTCAAATTTTTTCCATTTTTGCCTTCTTAAACTCTCCTTTTTTCGACCACAAAAATTACTTTAAATAAAGTTCTATTGCATTCAAAGTCAATCTAAAGTAAACTCGCCTAAGCCAGACTATCTGTCTAAAATCATTTAGACAGGGGGTTTAGGAGGTTTAGGATTTACTTCCTCAGACATGTTATTGCTTAGCGTTTTACTATTTTTGCTTGCTAATCTTCTATTGTGCCTTATGTCAATATTGTTGCTACGGTGTATTAGTCACCATTCAGCTTTGTACCTCTGTTTTGTAGTTGTTTTAGCGTATTTTATTTTTTAGGCACTCTAAACTTTTATCTTTGCATTTTCCCTCTCTCTCTCTTTTTCGCGTTTAATTAAAATAACATGTGATGGTTTTGTTTCATTATTTCAATGTATATTAAATCCATTTTTGGAGGGGCTCTGCTGCATCATTAGATTGAATTGTTGATGTTTATTTTATATTTTACACACAATTTCTTTAACTGCTTTTGATTTTTATATTTTTACATTTTCGAGTTCTATAAAAATTCACTAAAACAATTGAAAGCTATTTTAAGATTTCTAAAAGCTATTTAAAAACTAAAAAGTTATTTTAAGATTTCGTTTATGGGCTGCAAAAAATATTTCAATAAAATTATAATTACCAAAATACAACAAAAATAATGATTACAACAAAAACTACATTTTTTATCCTCAGCCTTCTTCTACAACTGCAGATAACTATTCAGCAACTTCAATTATGACAACAACAACATAGACAAAAGGAGCAGGAATATCTACGCATTTGTACGAAAAATGATAACAAGAAAAATGTATTAAACACCTCGGCTGAGAGCATGTGAATAAAGTAAATATTTTTTTATCATTATTATTATTGCAAATTTCTCTCCTCATAATTTGGGACAGTGCAAAACTTAGGGATCTCAGTCCAATTGACGATATAATTGTAAATAATCAGTTAATTATTTACAAGTGGCTTCTTTGACAATCTGATCAAATCAATTTAAAACTACGGAAAAGGGTTGCCACCATGTTCAATAATGTTGCATGGTCAATGACTTCCTCACCATACGACAAGTATTAATCATAACAGATTTTTTTGTTTCTCTAATTATGTTATATTCTAAAACATTGACCTCGCTTATAACCATAAGTTTACGGCGGACGAGTTCTGGGCTTGACATCACGAACGTGACTATTTGAACCCTCTTGAGGATCCATTGTTGTTTTATTTGCACTGCCAACTTCACATATCTTGACATTTCATCATTGTATGTTTTAGCCAGATTTTTAATTAATGGGATGGCGACATCAATCAATAAAGTTTTCTGCTTTCTTATTCATTCTTATTCTTATTATTTTATTATTTTATTATTATTTATTATTTATTATTATTTATAATTAATTATTTTTATTTATTATTATTTCATTATTATTATTATTATTATTATTATTATTATTATTATTATTAGAAAAGAAATATTCAGATTTTTGAAAAAATTTATTGACTCTAAATTGCTGAGATATACGGATATATTCGTTTCTGTCATTGTTTTCAATGTCACTGTCACTGTCACTATCACTATTATTGCTTTTTTAACAACTGCCATCACTGATTTTTCGATAATTATTGCTACTGAAAGTTAGAAAGATTGCGAGATTGCTGCTGGAATATTTACTTACAATTGGTTATTTATTGTAATGCGTAGCGTAAACTGCGAAAGACCAAGGAAAAAATCGCCTACGTATTATTTATATTTTCTCGCAAATTTATTTTTGTTTATTATGTATTATTGCAATCGTTTATATTACTGCTTTTGGGTCTTAGTTGTTGTTGTTATTGAGCTGACTTTTCATACTATATTACTATATATACATATTTATTTTTAAATTCTTAAATTTCAATTCAAATTTTTTGTAATGGTTGTTATATTTTATTAATTTATATCATTTTTATATTTTTCATATATTTTTATTTGTTTTTCAGCCATTAAATAAATATTTTTTAATTATTGTTTTGGGTCAAGTTCAGTTGTTTTTATTGTTTGTTCTCTTTCACAAGTTTTCTTAATATTTGTTCTGATTTAATAGTTTTGCATGATATTAATTTTAAAAATCAATTGCTTGTTTGTCATCTACGCACATACATAGATTATTTATTTAAAATAATCACACCTCCAGCCTTCGTTGTTCTATTTGTTGTTCTCCTCTGGCTGTTATAAGCCTTTTTTATCTCCCATAAGAATTCACTTCTTTAAAACTATAATAGCCTAAAAAATACAGTCTTTTTTTAAAAAAAAGATTCTTTTAAAAGTATTAATGTATCCTAAATTTTACAATTATATTAATAATAATTTTTTAGTAATTATTTAATAAAGACATTCGTTAAATTTGTCTGAAACCACACGTATAAAACCTAATTTATTCAATTTTTCACATAAGAAAAATTTAATTTAATATTGTAATTCAAATCAAATACAATAAAAAACAATAATTTCTCTTTCCGTTGAAAACGTGTGCGTATGTTTGTGTAAGCGCGTGTCTATGTAAACATGTGTGTGCATGTGTGCGCGTGGGCAGATGTGTATGTTTTGGTGGGTGCTTGCCTGGTTTCACGTACAGAATATTTACCGTATTTAGTTAATCGCATTCCTTAAAATTTATCACTTAAAAAATCACCTGAAAACATTCCGTTTTTTTAGAAAATATTTTTTCGTCCGTAAACATCTTTTCTTCCCTAGTCTTTGAGAAATTCACATTGTCACGACTCATTTATTAAAGGTATATATATATATATATATATATATATATATATATATATATATATATATATATATATATATATATATATATATATATATATATATATATATATATATATATATATATATATATATATATATATATATATATATATATATATATATATATATATATATATATATATATATATATATATATATATATATATATATATATATATATATATATATATATATATATATATATATATATATATATATATATATATATATATATATATATATATATATATATATATATATATATATATATATATATATATATATATATATATATATATATATATATATATATATATATATATATATATATATATATATATATATATATATATATATATATATATATATATATATATATATATATATATATATATATATATATATATATATATATATATATATATATATATATATATATATATATATATATATATATATATATATATATATATATATATATATATATATATATATATATATATATATATATATATATATATATATATATATATATATATATATATATATATATATATATATATATATATATATATATATATATATATATATATATATATATATATATATATATATATATATATATATATATATATATATATATATATTATATATATATATATATATATATATATATATATATATATATATATATATATATATATATATATATATATATATATATATATATATATATATATATATATATATATATATATATATATATATATATATATATATATATATATATATATATATATATATATATATATATATATATATATATATATATATATATATATATATATATATATATATATATATATATATATATATATATATATATATATATATATATATATATATATATATATATATATATATATATATATATATATATATATATATATATATATATATATATATATATAATATATATATATATATATATATATATATATATATAATATATATATATATATATATATATATATATATATATATATATATATATATATATATATATATATATTATATATATATATATATATATATATATATATATATATATATATATATATATATATATATATATATATATATATATATATATTATATATATATATATATATATATATATATATATATATATATATATATATATATATATATATATATATATATATATATATATATATATATATATATATATATATATATATATATATATATATATATATATATATATATATATATATATATATATATATATATATATATATATATATATATATATATATATATATATATATATATATATATATATATATATATATATATATATATATATATATATATATATATATATATATATATATATATATATATATATATATATATATATATATATATATATATATATATATATATATATATATATATATATATATATATATATATATATATATATATATATATATATATATATATATATATATATATATATATATATATATATATATATATATATATATATATATATATATATATATATATATATATATATATATATATATATATATATATATATATATATATATATATATATATATATATATATATATATATATATATATATATATATATATATATATATATATATATATATATATATATATATATATATATATATATATATATATATATATATATATATATATATATATATATATATATATATATATATATATATATATATATATATATATATATATATATATATATATATATATATATATATATATATATATATATATATATATATATATATATATATATATATATATATATATATATATATATATATATATATATATATATATATATATATATATATATATATATATATATATATATATATATATATATATATATATATATATATATATATATATATATATATATATATATATATATATATATATATATATATATATATATATATATATATATATATATATATATATATATATATATATATATATATATATATATATATATATATATATATATATATATATATATATATATATATATATATATATATATATATATATATATATATATATATATATATATATATATATATATATATATATATATATATATATATATATATATATATATATATATATATATATATATATATATATATATATATATATATATATATATATATATATATATATATATATATATATATATATATATATATATATATATATATATATATATATATATATATATATATATATATATATATATATATATATATATATATATATATATATATATATATATATATATATATATATATATATATATATATATATATATATATATATATATATATATATATATATATATATATATATATATATATATATATATATATATATATATATATATATATATATATATATATATATATATATATATATATATATATATATATATATATATATATATATATATATATATATATATATATATATATATATATATATATATATATATATATATATATATATATATATATATATATATATATATATATATATATATATATATATATATATATATATATATATATATATATATATATATATATATATATATATATATATATATATATATATATATATATATATATATATATATATATATATATATATATATATATATATATATCGATGGATATACCTCGCACGTACGCAATGAGTTGCCAATGACGACTAACAATCGACCGATCACTTAACGTTCTGTATGCCAACTGAGACGATTAAGTACAATTTGTGGAGGAAGCTTGCTTTCGTCTGAGCACAATACGGTTAACACAAAATTAGTTAACAGAGAGACAATAATAGACCAGAAATAGTATTAAGAGAATTAGAGGTAAGAAATTTATCCAAAGTTGACAGTACCGTCAACAGAGTACCAATGGCAGGACAAGAGGAGAAACAGCAGAATCGCTGTTTCAGAGAGAAATGAATTGAGCAACAAGAGGAATACAGATTAGCAGAAATAAGCGACAGGAACCACCGTCAACATTTTCCGGAAATCAATAGCATCAACTAACCAAGCCACGACTCAGTTGTCGTTATCGATACATGTTTTTTATACAAATATTTCATAATCCTTTCTCAGGCGTTACCATAGTGACAATTCTTACCAAAGTTAAGTACTACTAACGTTACTGAATGACTTTCCAATAAGAGCGGAAACACACTTCGTTGAGTGTGTGAGGTATCAACGAAATTTTTTGTATTTGAAAGCCTCATTTATGTCATTATGTACGGAATATGACATCGTTCATATATCCTAAGCGACTTCACGCCGTGGAACGTATCCGGGAGGTCCAATTTTTCATGACTCTGCCGCAAAGATCCAGCTGAATTTGAGCGACAGCCTAGGCTATGTTGACTTTGAATCGGTCGGTTGCGGCTTATTCGCACAGATCTGCTACTTCAGAAAACCCCACAAGAAAAAGTCAGGCGGGGTCAAATCGCATAAACTTGGTGACCAATTCGCGTCACCTCAAAATCGTTCATACAAAATGTCTATCGTGGCGTTGGCTATGTGACTCAAAACGCCGTTTTATTGGAACCACATGTCGCCTACGTACATATCACTCAATTTAGGCCAATAGAAATTGCTTATCATCGATCTGTAGCGTTCGCCGATGGCGGTGGTAGCCTCACCAACGTCGTTTTGGAAAAAGTACGGACCAATGGCAAACACAAACTTTATGTGGATGCATTACCACTTTATGAACTTCGTGTGAGCTGGTGTCGTCCCAGATACGGCAATTTTGCTGGTTCACATAGCCATTCATCCAACAATGCGTCTCGTCGCTAAAGATAATTTATCGTCTAAAATTGGGTCGTAACCAGCACTCACTTTGGTAATAAAATTTTGTCATTTCGCATTACTGACTGAATTGCAAACACCAGATTTACAAGATCCGGGCTAAACAACATGCCTGCTACAGATTGCCAACATTGACCCGCTCTTATTGGAAAACCCTTTACTACACTGTGACGTTACAACAGTGCTGACTCTTCTTACCGCAAACTATGAACGCCCCATATCTGACGTTGACGGACTGACACCCGTGACTGCTAAAAATATTGAATGTTAACCGTAAAACATATCGTATTGGTTTGAGAAGGATCAGGCTACCATAACATAAGCAACATTAGCGGTAATAGTAACGACAATTGCAACAATCGGGACGGCAGCAACAGTTGCAGCAGCACTAGCAGCGATAGAAACAATACACAAAACAGCAATTCTGAAAGGTCGTTCGTTCGTACGCTCATATTTGCTCAACTGTGCGTTTGTTCTGCTCCATTCGTTCGATTTGATTTGTTTGATGGCATCGCGTGTGGTGACGATATATCCCGCCCACTGACGATTGGGAAAAAGTGTGAAACGTTAACAGCGCAACGGGCTTTCTCTCGTTTCGAATAGCAACAACCACAACAGCGTAACATACATACTAGCGGGAAAAATTCGATAATTCAAATTGAATTTGGAAATATTATGACGTAAATTTAGAAATAATTCTTGGTTCAAAAAGAGGTATTAAAAATTAATTAAATAAATTACATAAATGAAATAAAATGCTGAGTAGATATACTTTATTAACCATGACACACATGACAATATATTTTGATACGAAATTATTATTCAAAAACATTAAGTAAACTTTGATTTTCATAGGATTATTGATTTACAGCACCTTCCTTCCTCACACACATGAAGGTTGTAGGATACGTCCATAATGTGCTTTCAAAAGACTCTCCTTTAGGGCACACCTTCGATATTATAGTCATTAATCCATACGATGTCATTGCCTGCGTAAGTATAAATGCGTGATAATTATTAATTATAAGTTCGAATAATAATGAACGGGTAATGAACTAAGTAATTAATAAATTTTTAGAAAAAAACTAATTAGCAAAGGATTGCGGTTGGGAATATTAAATCTAAATTTATAAACTTGTCACAAATTTTTTGTTCATTTGGTTGCGATAAAATATAAACGAATCATTCAAGACAAATCATTTTGCATAAATCATTCTGAAAAGTTCCGGATATTAAATAAATTCCGATTGGAAGCTTCGAAAACTATTCCGATTTCTAAACTATTAGGAATTAATTATATCGTCACTAAAATCCAAATTTTTTATTGTTCGACCAGATTGATTTAGAAATGATGTTTCGTAGATGATATTGGCAAAAATGAAAAATTATTTGATTTTATATGAAGGCATACGAAGCTTCCTAACAGAAATTACTTGTGAATAAATGGATTTGCGAACAAACAATATCGTATATAAACAAACAATTTCCGGGGTACTTAACTGTCAACTTGGTATCCAATCTTTCCACAACTTGATTTTAACATTCGAACCAATTTCGGAAAATATATGCAATATGGCAGTGGCACAGGCGAGACATTACATGATTCACGTATATTTATTCATTAGTACATCAGAGAGGAGGACACGATAATAAATACAATGCAATATCATAAAAAATTTTACCCTAAAAGGATAAAAATGTTACAATCAATATTATTGTAGTATAGTAAATGTGGGCGAAAGTAGTTCAAAAAGTGCATATAAATCAGTTTTTGTTCATTGTCAATAAACCAATAAAAGTTGCTGGTTATGAACAAATGTATGATTGTGTCTAAACAAATCTCGTTTTTTCTTTGCGTGATAATTTGGTTATAAAACTGAGCATTCTAATTAATAAATAAAAACTGAACTTTTCTGAAACTGTTCTGCACATGCAGAAACTGTTCTGCATGTGCATTACCAAGCATAATACCCTAAACTTTAAGAACGAGAGAAAGCCTGTCAATTCACGAGACCACCTCAAACTGTAAATCCAACAATTTTTGTTATCAGAAAAAGCGATATTATGGGCACAAATAAAAGTTTTTACTCATCCGGACATAATATATGTATATAATGACATATGTATATAATAATATATATAATAATATCTGCAGTGCTTTTAAAGCATTAGAAATGAAAATGAAAAAAATAATGTATAAAATGCATGCGCTTATTTCAAGGAGTCGTCTCGTCCTGTATTTTTCCAGTTGCTTTTCAACTGTTTGATGTCACTATGGGCGGGCCATTGCTCGCCTAGTGATACGAGCCTTGGAAGAAGCACAAAGTCTAATCTACTAACGTTGCATGCTATGCAATATCTTGCACTGCAAAAGAACTTTAGTAAACCACAGTCAGTGTCTCTTTTGCTTATTTCACAGTTTCGAACGTAGCCTCAAAGTAAAAACAGAATCATTGCAGCTGTGCGGCTCAGCTCAAAATTTACACATAAGCTTATGGAGCTTCACAGCTGCGCAGCTGAAATAGAATCGATTCATTTTTCTCTCAGCTGCAGTGCTTACGGCTCTTTCTCCCAAAAGAGCAGTGCCTACCTTTTACTGAAAATCCCTTAATATTCATTGAGTGCTGCGAGTCAAAAGCATATGTTTTTGACAAATAAAAGAAAACGAAAAAGAAAACAAAAAAAAATTAACACCCCGATTCTGGCGAGCAATGACACAAATGACTTGTGTCATAACAAATTTGTTATAATTTTTGTCATTCAAATTTGTGATCGGTATTCTGGTTAAGCGGTGACAGCACGAAAGCTCTTTATATTCACCATTGATAGCAATTATTCAAGATTAGATTTGTTCTGTCTCATTTGCTTTTTCCGGCTGCTTCTCAGTTATTTCGCATAGTTATGCTTGGGAAGATATCACTATTGTAGTATATCAAAGTTGAAAAGCGATAGGAAAAGTTAGACGAGAAAGTATGATTCGAACTTTGAATAACTTTGACGTATAAAAAATAGCAACAGGTTTTTGAAATAATTTTGAAATAAACATATTTTATGTATGAGTTGCTTTATTGTATGGTCGGATTGGGTAACCTTTGAATGCAATATAATTCAAAGTGAATACAGAAAATGTTAGAATAATGAACACAAACACTATTTCACTGAATTTCTATCATCGCAAGTGTTTTTTTTTTGTTCTCAAAACCTGATTATACCTTTGTTATCTACTTTTCAGATCGTAATAATAAAAATGACAAATGTCATCCGGAGAGCTTTTAAATTTTAACCTGAGTAGCTATTTGTGACAAAAGTCATTGGAATGACATGCGTCTTTGAGTTGAGTTTTGTCACTCAACCAGAATAAGGGGGTAAAACCAAAATTCTAAAATGGAGAGCAATTTGGAGGAAATACTCAAAGCGATGAGTGGCCAACAAGCGAAGAAAGTTGGAGGATCATTTGGCTACAGTTTTGACCGTGGCAAGACAATTGATCCAATAATTTCGTTCTGCTTTGGAGGAACGACGCTACAACAGCAGCTGCAGCTGTTGTTCAGCTCATTGTGTTTAAATGCGCAGCTGGAGAGAGATGCAGCTGCATAGCTGCAGTGATTTCCTTTTCACTCTCAGCTATTCAACAGCTACATTCATTACGACGTCATCTATAGTAGTATCAAACAGTTGAATGGCTTGAAGACGAGACGAGATGCTCGGAATTTAAAACATACACACCCAAACACAAATTTTAAACATACACTGGGTGACAAGTCAAACATATCGAAGAGGAACATTTTTCCACTGTCGATGTTAGAATTATCTCGAAAGTTAGAAACAAATTTAAGTAACAAATTATTGCAACAAAATGCTTATCAGACTTTTTTCTCGATCTTCGTGAGAAAATTAATTTCTACCTTACTACTCAGTCTGCTTCTAACGATTTATGTATTAAGAACAAGTCTTTAAGTTCTCAATAAATAAATGAGTAATCCTAAATGACCGCAATGAGTGACCCTAAATGAGTAAGCGTAACCGGTGAGGTCCACTACAATGGAAAGGGCAGATCCAATAATCGTGTTTTTCCAGCTCTTTTTATGTATGTTAAACCATAGAGTAAGAAATAAATAGTAGTTATTGTTAAACTAAAGTATGTTAAACTAACAATGGAGAAAAAGATTCGATGTCGAAAAGTTGTCAAAAGTTGTCACTCTAAGGATGTACGTAAATAAACGCCAGCTGTTTATTCAAATGAAAATTTGTAAGTAAAATGTATATATATATATATATATATATATATATATATATATATATATATATATATATATATATATATATATATATATATATATATATATATATATATATATATATATATATATATATATATATATATATATATATATATATATATATATATATATATATATATATATATATATATATATATATATATATATATATATATATATATATATATATATATATATATATATATATATATATATATATATATATATATATATATATATATATATATATATATATATATATATATATATATATATATATATATATATATATATATATATATATATATATATATATATATATATATATATATATATATATATATATATATATATATATATATATATATATATATATATATATATATATATATATATATATATATATATATATATATATATATATATATATATATATATATATATATATATATATATATATATATATATATATATATATATATATATATATATATATATATATATATATATATATATATATATATATATATATATATATATATATATATATATATATATATATATATATATATATATATATATATATATATATATATATATATATATATATATATATATATATATATATATATATATATATATATATATATATATATATATATATATATATATATATATATATATATATATATATATATATATATATATATATATATATATATATATATATATATATATATATATATATATATATATATATATATATATATATATATATATATATATATATATATATATATATATATATATATATATATATATATATATATATATATATATATATATATATATATATATATATATATATATATATATATATATATATATATATATATATATATATATATATATATATATATATATATATATATATATATATATATATATATATATATATATATATATATATATATATATATATATATATATATATATATATATATATATATATATATATATATATATATATATATATATATATATATATATATATATATATATATATATATATATATATATATATATATATATATATATATATATATATATATATATATATATATATATATATATATATATATATATATATATATATATATATATATATATATATATATATATATATATATATATATATATATATATATATATATATATATTGTCAAGTGCAAAAAACGCTGACCATAAAAAAAAGTGAAAGAGAATATAAAAATAAAATGTGCTTGCTAATTATTGCCGTGACAGCGTTCTTTGTCCTCAGTGACTTTAATTTCTTTTAAATCAGCGGCTTTGCACTTGAAATATGATTCCTTTTTTCCATAATCGACAATTTGTCACAATTGCTATTTTGCTATTGTATTGATTTTTTATATGCGTAATTGTTGTAATATTATTATTGAATTTTGCATAATCGGTAATTTGTTACAATTGCTAGTTTGCCATGCTTATGTTGTTGTATTTGTTATTGATTATATATAGGCAACTTATTGACAAATAAAACACAGTCTTCAGAAGTTTCAATAAACAAACAGACCAAAGGAGTTTCAATACGAATTGCTCTGATTCAGTTCATGTACTGAATATCAGAATTAACACACATCAAAAAGGGTATATTCAGTTCAAGTACTGAATATACTAATAACTACATACAAAGAATATTCAGTTCAAGTGCTGAATATTTACATAAATTTCCCGAAGTAATATTTAGTTCAAGTACTAAATATTACCTTAATTTTGGTGACGAGATATTCAGTTAGGGTACTGAATATTAACATATTTTTGGTGACCCCGACGTGATCCTTCAAAGAAAAAAATGGAGGAATTCGCAAAGATTCAACTGAACATCGGGAAAGAAATTGAACGGGTTATTTCCAACTTTAAAAAGGACTCAACTAACCGAAAAACCCAACCCAAATATTTTGAGGAACGGATCGAAAATTTAAATCAACTCAAAAATAACCTTGAACATAATGAACAAGAATTTCTAAATTCAACCGACCTCGATACAAGCCATGAATATTTCACTCAGAAATATTTCGAAAAAATTTCATCTCTGGCAAATAAATATATTACAATATTATCAGACGAAAAATGTTTGCTCGAGGCAAAAATCGCACCTGCCAAAGATTCACAGTCAAATGGCTCAAGCATACCGAAGATTATAAACAATCAAAAAGCGCTCATCAAAACTATTCAGCAAATAATTGAAGAAATAAATTCAGACGTTACACCAAAACAAAATGTCAGTTATTACAAACTGAAGCTGAAATTATTAGAAGAATACTCGGTTTATTTCAAATCAAACAATAACAAAATTTGGACCATGTTCGACGACGAAGAAGTCAGCAATTACTCGTGGGAACTGTTCTTCGATATAGATAAGCAGATCAACGAAGCTCAAATTTTTCTTATGCAAAATTTAGAGGATGCAAAACCGCCACTGACATGTTCCAGTGAAGTTAACTCGTTACAACAAGTTCCATTACCAAAAGTAGCTATTCCTACTTTTGATGGAAGCTACTCTAAATGGCAGCAATTTCATGATCTTTTCAACAATATGATCCATCAACAAAGGTTACCAGCAGTTCAAAAAATGTGGTATCTAAAAACGAATCTTTCTGGGGAGGCAGAGCGATTAATCCGACACTTAACACTATCTGAAGAAAACTATTCATATGCGTGGAAAATTCTGAACGACCGTTTTAATAATAAGCGGGTACTCGCAACAACACTTTTGGACAAAATTGTGAACTACCCTAATTTATCAAATGATGCTAATTCTTTAAAGAATTTTCATGATTGTGTGCAAGAAAGTCTAATGACTTTATTAAACCTTGGCATCCAAATCACCAATTGGGACCCACTCTTATTGCACATTTTAATAAGAAAATTAGACAAACAAAATCACATATTATATGAACAATCACTCCAAAATCCAATGGAGCTGCAAACAATTGAAGAATTTTTGGAGTTTATATTAAAACGTTTTCAAACACTTGAGGCGGTAGGTTCTAAGCCGGCCTCATTTAAAGTAACGTCTGCGACCTTTTCAGTCAATAACACGGCGCAACAAGATTTTCCTCCAAAAACCAGATAGTGATTTTCTATAGGAAAATTTTCCGCTGATTCCGAAAATGTTGTTAGTTTTCTAGTTGCGGCTTTAGTTTTCGAGATATCAACAAAAAACCGTTTTTTTGGTATTTCGAAAACTTAGATTTATATAATTAACTGTGGCTTCCTAATTTTTCAATTTTTTTATAAAAACCGACCATGAAGTAAAGGTAATTTTCTAACAAAAATTTTAAGACTACGTTTGTTAAAATCAGCTAAGGAATACCAATTCTATCGCAAAAAGAAGTCAGAAAAAAATTAATTTTTTTCGATTTTTTGAAAAAATATTGAAATCATCAATCCAAATAAGTTATAAAACGTATCCCTTCAAAAATGAAAACTCAAGTTTCTAAAGTGAAATTTTATGCGGTTTTCAAAAATGCTATTAGCTTTTTCCTATATCATCTCATTTTTAAGCTATCGCCATTTATCCAAAAAAACATCATACTGAATATAACGGATATAATGAGAGTAATCAACCGCAGCTCCTTTATTTCTAATTTAACAGGAAAAATTCTAGGTGTGCAATGACAGGTAATCCCTTAATAAAGATTTCAAGACTTATTTTGAAAAAATCGGTTGTAAACTGTTACCTCGGGAATTGAATTTTTGTCAATTTTTTATGTTTATATTGACTTTTATTGCTTTGCATGTTATATATAAAAAATTAAATGCAAAAACTATTTTTAAACCTTATATGTCATATATATTATACTGACTACAAAGTGGGTACACAAAATACTGCTGTTTCTTGTTCCTGTGGGATAGTCGCGACAGAGAAAATAATTTTACTCGTCAATATTGGCCAACAAGAACCGGCTACCAAACCAACCACTATAATGTGAAAAATAAACCACTAGTGCTGCCTAGTGCTGCCTCCACTTCATATAAAACTTGGACTGATGAAGACCTTTGTGAAAGCCTTAAGTAAGGAGAGTGAAGCATTTAAGTATATATGCAAAATCCTTCCTAAAATATCATACGCGAAATTAAAGGAAGGCATATTCGTTGGACCGCAAATAAGAGAAGAGAAATAATAATTAAAATAAAAATAAACATTATTAGTTTATTATTACAAATATTAAATATATAAAAAATATCTTAAAAAATTGGCATCTTTAAGATACCTACTCTAAAATCAAAAAAAGTATTATATGAACAATTTCATATTTTTAGTTTTTCTAAAAATAAGTGTATATATTATTTATTTATAACACATTAAGGTCAAAAATGTTTTTAATAAAATTATTACATATATAAAACAAAAAAATATTATCTCATTTGAAAAAAGTTTTTCAACGGAATAAAAGTCAATATAAACATAAAAAATTGACAAAATTTCAATTCCCGAGGTAAGAGTTTACAACCGATTTTTTCAAAATAAGTCTTGAAATCTTTATTAAGGGATTACCTGTCATTGCACACCTAGAATTTTTCCTGTTAAATTAGAAATAAAGGAGCTGCGGTTGATTACTCTCATTATATCCGTTATATTCAGTATGATGTTTTTTTGGATAAATGGCGATAGCTTAAAAATGAGATGATATAGGAAAAAGCTAATAGCATTTTTGAAAACCGCATAAAATTTCACTTTAGAAACTTGAGTTTTCATTTTTGGAGGGATACGTTTTATAACTTATTTGGATTGATGATTTCAATATTTTTTCAAAAAATCGAAAAAAATTAATTTTTTTCTGACTTCTTTTTGCGATAGAATTGGTATTCCTTAGCTGATTTTAACAAACGTAGTCTTAAAATTTTAGAAAATTACCTTTACTTCCATGGTTGGTTTTTATAAAAAAATTG
>OZ016501.1:37269180-37303245 GCA_963966595.1 Physocephala rufipes | reverse complement strand
ATATATATATATATATATATATATATATATATATATATATATATATATATATATATATATATATATATATATATATATATATATATATATATATATATATATATATATATATATATATATATATATATATATATATATATATATATATATATATATATATATATATATATATATATATATATATATATATATATATATATATATATATATATATATATATATATATATATATATATATATATATATATATATATATATATATATATATATATATATATATATATATATATATATTATAATATATATATATATATATATATATATATATATATATATATATATATATATATATATATATATATATATATATATATATATATATATATATATATATATATATATATATATATATATATATATATATATATATATATATATATATATATATATATATATATATATATATATATATATATATATATATATATATATATATATATATATATATAATATATATATATATATATATATATATATATATATATATATATATATATATATATATATATATATATATATATATATATATATATATATATATATATATATATATATATATATATATATATATATATATATATATATATATATATATATATATATATATATATATATATATATATATATATATATATATATATATATATATATATATATATATATATATATATATATATATATATATATATATATATATATATATATATATATATATATATATATATATATATATATATATATATATATATATATATATATATATATATATATATATATATATATATATATATATATATATATATATATATATATATATATATATATATATATATATATATATATATATATATATATATATATATATATATATATATATATATATATATATATATATATATATATATATATATATATATATATATATATATATATATATATATATATATATATATATATATATATATATATATATATATATATATATATATATATATATATATATATATATATATATATATATATATATATATATATATATATATATATATATATATATATATATATATATATATATATATATATATATATATATATATATATATATATATATATATATATATATATATATATATATATATATATATATATATATATATATATATATATATATATATATATATATATATATATATATATATATATATATATATATATATATATATATATATATATATATATATATATATATATATATATATATATATATATATATATATATATATATATATATATATATATATATATATATATATATATATATATATATATATATATATATATATATATATATATATATATATATATATATATATATATATATATATATATATATATATATATATATATATATATATATATATATATATATATATATATATATATATTATGAGGAAAATTAATTTTCCTCATAAATTATAGACGCGCCTACATGTCACTGCCTACATATCGCCTAAGCCTGAAGTGAATCTATCCTCCACTAGCGAGGAATATAGCAACAATGCCAGCAGAGGTTTGACTGAAATGCGCATCAAACCTCTGCCGACGGCAATGTATTCTCTCATCGAAAGAAGTTATAAAACAAAGAACAGAAAGAGTAAAGCAAAATCATGGACAACAACAACATCTGAAATGCAGATGTTTTAGAAATTGAACTTTGGACATATACAAAATGTTAGGCAACAACAACACCTGAAATGCAGATGTTTGGACGATTGGACTTTGAACACATAATTCGAAAACGGTAATTCTAACGAGTAAATAAGCAACTACTCAAAAATTTGCTATAAAAGAGGGACAAGATTTAGAATAGGCCTCTTTGGAAAATCCGCATCAGGTGAGACTCTTTGTTACATTCGTGGTAAATATAATATTAGTCGAGGGCTTTCGAGTGTCGGCTAATATTATCATAGTATATTTTGTTAAACTCCTGGTAAATATAATATTAGTCGAGGGCTTTCGAGTGTCGGCTAATATTATCTTAGTATATTTTTAATTCCTGGTAAATATAATATTAGTCGAGAGCTTTCGAGTGTCGGCTAATATTATCTTAGTATATTTTGTTAACTCCTGGTAAATATAATATTAGTCGAGAGCTTTCGAGTGTCGGCTAATATTATCTTAGTATATTTTTAATCCCTGGTAAATATAATATTGGTCGAGAGCTTTCGAGTGTCGGCTAATACACCCAATTCTTTTTTTACACGGTATTTTTTTACACGATTTTAAAATAACGCGGTTCGCCAATAAGAATAAATATACTTTTTTACACGAATTTTTTGTCCTAGCACGAATCTCTAAAAAATTTTTTATTCTAATTTTGGCAGTGTTTTACAGAAACCTATCTATACAGCAACAAAATACAATAGGGGGAATACCGTAATCAGTATATATAAGAAACAAAGTCCCTTTTTACATTTTCAACTTCCAATTCTAAGTTTAAGTTCGACTGTGAGAGGATGAACTTTGGTAAAGGCGAAAGCGGACAAGGCTTTCTACTTCATGGCTTGTTTACTTTACGGGGAATACCCAAATTTATTATCGCTTTTTTCTTTAGCTCGTTGTACTTCAACTTGAACGCAGCATTTCGTTATTCAGTATTGCGTTAAAGCGTTCTATTCGCAGGACGTGATATGTAAATAATTTTAGTAAGGTTTTGAAAGTTAATGTCCAAATTAAAGTTCCTTTAGTTGTATTAGTTGTGCTAGACATATCTGACTAAGGCAGCGATAAATAGTTGCAAAATTGATTTCTATTCTTAATTTCAATTTGAAGTTTTATATGTTTTGTACTAATGAATTGAATTTTCAATGTACACTAATTTTATTTTTTTTTGAATAAAACTTAATTATTTTTGTTTTATAAATACATGTGTAATATGAATTTCATTTTTATTTCTTTTGCACGTTTTTCATAGAAAAATAGTTTAGTTTTTTCGTCTTACACGATTTTTTAAATTTGTGGAACATATCCCCAAATTTACCATATGTCGCGTGTATTTTTTTACACGATTTTTTTAGCACGCTTTTCTGAGGAACGCATCTACCGTGTAAAAAAAGAGTTGGGTGTATTATCTTAGTATATTTTTAATTCCTGGTAAATATAATATTGGTCGAGAGCTTTCGAGTGTCGGCTAATATTATCTTAGTATTTTTCTGGTAGCTAGTAAACATAATATTAGTCGAGAGCTTTCGAGTGTCGGCTAATATTACCTCAGTATATTTTTAATTCTTGGTAAATATTATCTCCGTTAGTTTAAGAGATACAAAAAAATTATCAAACACAGAAACACCATTGAAACGCCAAATACACATAGACATAAGGCTCTAAATATATATACATACATGTATACAAAAGCAACAAATGTTGCAAGCATTTGTTTTGAAACCAGCGAAAAACGGTGAACAGAAATCGAAAAAAACTACAAAGTGGAAAAAATTTATAAATAAAGCGAAACAAATTACGTGAAACAATAATAAAATAGTGGACAATAAAATAAATATTTTAAAACAGTATCAGAAATCCGGAACAAGAAAACGAAAAAGATTACAGAGTGAATAACAGTAAAAAAAACGGGAAATTAAGAAAAAAACAGTGAACCAAACACGAAGAAAATAAAAACAGCTAAAGAAGAAAATTAAAATTAACACGAAAGAAATGATAAAGAATTTAAAAAAAACGGGTACAACAGTGTTTAAAAAAATAATAACGTAATTTAACAGAATTAAAAAAAAACTTATAAAAAAAAATATAAATATAATAGTGTAAAAAGGGGAAACAATAATTAAAATTAAAAAAATACAGTGAAGAGAAATACTGAAAAAATTAGATTTATAAAAATTTTTAATAATAACTAAAATTAAAAAAAATTCATACAGTGAAAAAAAATACTTATTGGAAAAAAAATAAGTCTGGATTGTATAAAAAAATATAGAAAGTTAAAGCGAAAAAAAATATAAATTAAAAAAAAATTAAGATCGCGAAATTTGAGAGAAAAAAGATAAAATTTAAACAATGGAATAAATATAATTAATTAAAAAAATTTTTTGATATAATCGCCGAAACGCACAGAGGGAAAAATCAGTGTAATTATAAACGGGAAAACATTTAAATTTAAAAACCTAGGAAAATAAAATAAGAAGCAGAAACTGAAACTCAACAGTAAAAATAAATAAACAACTGCCACGAAATAATATAACGCGAATTAACAAAATTTCAAGATGGGGAAAAGCTGGGTGTACAATGTACCAAAGGAGGCTTTGCAGAAAATACTGGAAGAATTCGGAATCGAGTCTAACGGTACATTCGATGAGCTCCGCAGGTTATTGACTAGATTCATCACTTCGAACGATTTGCCAGACGCAGTGA
The DNA here is from genome assembly GCA_963966595.1 of Physocephala rufipes. Classification (NCBI taxonomy): domain Eukaryota; kingdom Metazoa; phylum Arthropoda; class Insecta; order Diptera; family Conopidae; genus Physocephala; species Physocephala rufipes. The sequence continues at coordinate 37,298,760 of OZ016501.1, read as the reverse complement.
TCGAGCGTCTCGGCGCATTGGAAACACAGTGGCACCGAGCAGTTTCACCCACGGCGAAACTGGCTCCTCCGACGAGAGGCCAGGCACCACAAGGGGCGATACCGAAGGTTTGTCATCAGAGAGTTGACACAAAGGAGACATCAGGCACAACATCCGACAGTGTAGGCACATTTGGCAACACATCAACCGTACAGGAAAGAGTATATTCACCTCGTAATACCATGAACTATTCAGAAGTCATGGACAAGGTACGTAAGTGGTCATGTAGATATGACGGGGGCAAAGACCCCATTAGTTTTATAGAAAGAGTTGAAGAGCTCGCTGAGGCATATGAATTACCTAAATATTTATTGCCACGAACCGTCCCAGAGCTTTTAAAGGACAAAGCTCTCAGTTGGTTTAGGAATAATAATCGCGGATGGCCCACCTGGGAATTATTTAAACAAGATTTCTTGAAATTCTTTTTGCCATCTCGATATTTTGAAGAACTGGAAGACAATATACGCAAGAGAGTACAAGGAGCACGAGAAAAATACAAAGATTATGTTTTGGCCATGCAAACATTAATGCGACATGTAAGTTACACTGGAGAGCAAAAACTACAACGGATATATAGAAATAGTCAGCGGGACTATCTTCTATATATCAGAAGAAGCGATTTCTCATCACTAGAAGAATTAATAGCGCTCGCAGATGATTTTGAGGGAATTCGTCAAGAGCCGGAAACTTCACGTATTATTCCAATTCAACGCCGGCAGCTGCCAGAGTCAAGCAGGATGATGCCTTCTGTGCCTGTCGGATCAAGAATCGATCCGCGCACGGCTTGCAGGAGATGCGGAGGTAATGGTCACTTCCGACGAAACTGCCGCAACGAATGGAAGTTGTTTTGCTGGGAATGTGGAAAACAAGGAATCAAGACAGTGGAATCCGGCAGTAGGAACGTTGGTGCTAGTAAAAACACACCCGTTATCAAAAGCAGCAGAAAAACTCACAGCAAAATTGGCTCCGAAGTACGACGGACCATATCGAATCATAAGATATACGTCACCGGTTATTGTCCATCTTAGCAACCTCGAAAACTCAAAGAAGCTTGTTGCTCACGTCAGGGACCTTAAAGAATACCGGCAACCAACTGACCAATCGACAAACGACGAACGCAAGAGCACTTTGTAGCCTAGATTCTATGTGTAGCGTAGCTTGGTGATCGTGATTACCCCTCATCGGGAAGAAAGGAGGGAATATGAGGAAAATTAATTTTCCTCATAAATTATAGACACGCCTACATGTCACTGCCTACATGTCGCCTAAGCCTGAAGTGAATCTATCCTCCACTAGCGACGAATATAGCAACAATGCCAGCAGAGGTTTGACTGAAATGCGCATCAAACGCAAGACTTTTTAACATAACCGCCGTCAAAGGCGTAATTTGTAGAGGGGTTGGAAGGGATTCCAATACCTAAAATCTTTCACTCCATTTTAACATTTGCACTGGTGTTATCCGCGAAATTATGCCACTTAGGTCAGACAGCCTCACGTTCCTCTACCTTAGTTAATACGATTTTAAGATATCGTGAAGTTGAAATTATTTTTTATGGTCTCGCCATTATTGTAAGTGTGCCTATGCATATTTTATATATAAGTCAAAATGCTTTGGGTAATAAAAACAGCTTTTAGGCCAGAAAAGATTAATTAATTCACCAATCCCGAGGCAGATTTCTTAAAAATAATCTCGGTTTATAGAGGAAATATAGAATTTAAATTGATTTATGTTTTCGTACACTCACGAAAAAAATAGAAACATTTTTCGAGAAACAAATGTGTGCGTGACCAGTTGAGTTTAATAATTATTTTTGTGATCGGTTTGATATATGACTAATTAAATTTTTTACAACAGATTAATTCATTTTTCTTTCTCGCCTCTCCCTCTCTACCTTTGAGTATTACCTCTGTTAGTGAATATTGCATTCAGCCTGGTGATATTCATTTTATGTTTACTATCATGTAAAAGGGAGTTTTGTGATTTGACAATTTTAATGCATGGGACGACGGTTAAAGTTTTGGGGAGGTGGTATATACGTGTATATGTTTGTGTATATGTATTCCACAATATAACGTATTGATTCCAACGTTTTTTGCAAGACCTTGAAATCTGTTGATTTGCTTCTAGTTTACAGCCGATAAGCAGATCTATAAGCCGCGATCGCAACATTTAGTTAGTTTTCTTCAAAGAGGATTACCGTTACACAGAATCGTCCTATTTTGGAGTAATTTTTGCTGCCGTTGTTGTAGACGAAAACAACAAGCTTAAAAATTTAAAATTCTTAGAGCTATATTTATTAACCAGAAAGATAGCCATATATAAAAAAATAACTCTCCAGTCAGTCTGAAAGCCTGAGGAAATTTGGGTCTCTCGCCCCACTAACCGGAATAACTAATCGTAATTATTTATTTGCGAGGAGTTTCTGGCCTTTTCTTCCTTTTCTTTTTTATTATTAGTCATACATTACTATTAGTCATATAAACAGTAATTATTTAAACAAGGAATGGCCATCATCATTATATGTTGATAATATTTTGATAATGATGATGATGATGATATTTATGAATAACTAATCATTGAACGAAACAAAATGTTATGTAGTATTTGCGTACCATTTCGTTTTGTTTTCGTGTGCTCGCTCTTGTTTGAGGCTGTTTGTTAAAGGATATTCTAGAAATGTTTTTAAAATGCAAATATTCAGCGCTCGTATTCAATGAAAATGGCATAGTTTAGGGTTAATAAACGAATTAGACAATATAATACTACATATATGATAATATACTAAATAATAATAAATAACTATACCCATTTTGCGTTACAATTTCATCACTACCCTTACTGTTTGATTTACTGTTTAATCCAGCATAATAAAAATTGGGAGAAGAAAATTACAGAAGAGAAGGAAAATAAAATATTATATTTCCTATTGATTTACAGAATTATATTAAAAAATAATTCTGTAATAGCAAATACAGCTGAACCCTATTTCGAATGGTTTTGATAAGTTACACATATTTAAATAGAGTTATGTCTGCTTGTAAAGAATTTCATAACCTTTGCATAATATCTATTAGTTTTGTTAACCACATGGCATCGTGCTACAACACCGCTGTTCGATTGGCAGTTGGAATATTTTGTCGCAAATGCGAACTTTTTGGCTTGGCCGTGTTTGGCAGGTTTTTCATGGGAACGTGAGTTCACGTTATTCAGGGATCCCGTTACAAATCCTGAAAAACTATGTGAAAATACTTGAGCCTTTTTGTCACCTTTTGGTTTTTACCTTTTACTGACCTGTCAAACTCACGAAAAAGGACGAAAAGTGCACAACAGATTTCCAGAAGATTGCAGTTTCGTCTTCGTTTTGTTTTTACATTATTTTGTTGCTAGTTATCCGAGCAATTTAGTATACTTGCTTGTTGTCTCTCCTTTTCTCTTCCTCTCATAATCTTATCGTTTTCTTGTACTCTAAAGAGTTTTCTTGTTTTAAAGTTGTGATAATTTCTTTTAAACTTTGTATTTGTTGTTCTAAAATTTCAATATTTTAAAAGCCACAGATAAAGCAGATGAACACTTTCATATTGGCCCAAAGGTGAGTTAGCTTCATCTCTATCCCATCTCTACCTATGCCAAATTTCACGATCATATTCCATTTGTAACGAGTTTTCTTTTCCAGCTGGGGTAAGTTTAGCGGCCACAGGATCCATTTCAGAAGGGCCTCGTAAACCTCCTGTTTTCGTGCTTAAAATAGGATTAAACATAGAATGGTTCGCACGACTGTCGAGTTACGACAGTCTATTCACTGGCTACCAAAAGTAGCTCAGCTCGGTCGATGGTACAATTGATGCTTAATATAATATTACAAATTATCGTAAGGGCGAAGTGCCCTGCAACTGAAGGTTGCTCACAATTATGGTAGGTTGGCTAATTGCTTGACAGCAGAAGGCTGCTTATAAACTGGGCAGAAGAGTAAGAGATGATGGTGCAATTGATACTTAATATAATATAACAAATTATCGTAAGAGCGAAGTGCCCTGCAACTGAAGGTTGCTCACAAATATGTTAGGTTGGTTAATTGTTTGACAGCATTAGGCTGCTTATAAACTGGGCAGAAGAGTAAGAGATGATTGTGCAAGTCTCAAGCTATGAGACTGCTACTAAAATTGATTCACTGGAGGCCAATACGTAGCAACCAGGACGGCGAATTTGAGGGCTGGAGGCTAGTAGAAAAATGACATAGCCACCAACAACCAAAGCAGAACTAGAGCAGAGCTCCTTTGCTGAAAGCCAGTAGAAAAATGACTTGGCAATCAGGAAAAAAAGTAGACTAGAGCGAAGCTCCCTTGCTGAAAGCCAGTAGAAAAATGACTTAGCAATCAGAAAAAAATACAACCAGAGTACGTTCCTTTGCTGAATGTCAGTAGAAAAATGACTTGGCAGTCAGAAGAAAAACAATGTATTAAGGTGGAACTCCTTTAGCCGCAACCAGTCGAAAAATGACGTGGCGCAAATCAGAACTGAAGCAAATTCAGGCTTAGACAGGAGTTGTTCACTTGACTGCCTGTCGAAAAATGGCGTGGTAGCCAGTCCACAACCAAAGTTAAAGCTTGATGCTTAAATTCTATGGTAATAATTTACCCTTGCGGAGCTCGATCGTACTGTTTCAACAGTGTGCTTATATCCATATATCTGCCTAAACCCTACGCGAATTATATCCTACGGCGGTCGGTAAAAGCTAAATTAATTTCTGTTTCCTATTTTGGTTTTGTGACGTCATTACAAATACGTTTGTGACGTCACTTCGCTTGTGTCGTCATTTCGATATGTCTGTCTTTTTCGTATGACTGTCCTTTTGTCTGTCGATTTGTTGTTTAGTCTGCCGTTTCCCTTAATAAGGAAAAATGTTTGTCCGGTACGGTATTTGAACCGCCGTATGTAGGTGGCCGAGCTCGCAACATTAGCGTAATGCTACCTCTCATTGACAGTAACTATGGTCTACGGTTGAGTTTTTAGCAGAGTGTACTCTGTTAAGGTATTTGTAACAATTGAGGTTGTTACACATTCGAATGCAATCGTGATTTCCACAGACAGACGGTAAGACTAAATCGACACAGGAGGTAATTCTGTGCTCGAGTATAAATACTTTTCTATACCTTCAACGCCTCCTTTAATGTGTTGCGTAGATGCGTAGATGCGTAGATCTTAGAACTTGTACTGTTTCATCTTCTGTTTGGTTCTTCGCCGCAATTTTGTCCACGAAACAAGAAAGTCAGTCCAACGACCAACAAAAGTTTCCAATACCATCGGCAGATGTTTAGCAATAAACTACGTTCCATATTTGGCATATTTCGAGCCATCGGTACGCGGTCGCTTCGCTACTGACATACGATTTAAGCCATTGGCATTGTTCAATGCCAAAGGTCAGCTGTCGTTGCATTTCTTGATGACTCTGCTGAAGAAAACCACAGTACCGCTTGGACAATGCTGCAAGATCGTTATAACAATAAATATATATTGGTATCTACGTTAATAAAAAAAATTGTAGAACAACCTTCAATTATCTGTTCGGTCAAGGGATTGAAAGACCAAACTCATGAGTGTCTCTTAGCGTTAAACAATCTCCAGATTGATACATCCACCTGGGATCCACTTTTGTTACACATACTATTAAAAAGGTTGGATAGATAGCACTCACCCGGTACGACCAAAACACCTCCAAACCCAAGGAATTACAAAAAATCAGACAATCCTTTAGTTTATTAGAAAATAATTTCTAGTCGCTAGAAGTTACAGGGCATAAAGAGCGAATTCAAACGTCGCAAAGGATTGAACAGGTGCGACAACCGCCTCTTTGCCTCTTTGACAAATATATGACAAGTGTAAAACATGCAGAGATCTGCATCATCCATTGTTGGCATGTCCAATATTTTTACGATAGAAAGCTTAAACCTTGTCCGAAAAGAAAAGTTTTTGTTGTTTGGAACCAGGCCATATGGCAAGTCAATGCATGCAACGGAGCTGAAGCATATTCAACAAAAGGCACAACACATTGCTGCATATAGGGAGCACACAAGGACTTCCATGATAAAAGAGAAAATTAAGTCAATTCCTGCTACAATTAAGGAAATGGATCACCAGTCACGGTAACGGGTGCTAACACTAATAATGTCAAGCAGAATTGTTGTATTAGCCACAGCTACGATTCTCACCGCCGTAAATAATGGTATATGATGTAAATCTAATTCTATTCTTGACTCCGATTCGCAGTCAATCTGGTAACTAAAACACTATTGAAAAAATTGGGTTTTTCTCCTAAAATATCAATGCCTCGCGTTGAAAATATTGGAGGTAGGAGACAAACCACAGTCGAACACAATCCCAATTTAAGCTGCAAGCACTAATTGGAAGATTTTCTACCAGATTCGAGGCACATGTCATACCCCAGATTATGTCTCCTTAACCTGCACCGTCAATAGACGTAAGGTCTTGGTCATTACCAGCGAATCTTAATCTGGGTGACTAAAATTTTCATCAACCCTGCTAAATATACATAACCATTAGTGCAGAACTCTATTACGATCTAATTCAACTAACATAACATATTCCATCGCCGCATTATTTCATACCACACCATTCCGTCGTTAAGCCTGATAGCACTGATAGCCTGGTAGTACTATGAAATTTCTTGTTGTTTTTGACGCTTCTGCAAAATCTTTAACAGCATTATCTTTGAACGACATCCTTTATACAGAATTTCTTCAACACGATGAAGAATCCTTCAGATAATTGTTTAAGTGGCGCAGACGCACGGGCCCTTTCTAATGCAATAAATATACGAACGCAGTTAATTAAGATAATTTCTAGTCTGGTCCGGTCTTAACCTTCGCAAATGGTGTGCATGTCATCAAAAACTGCTGCAAAATATTCCAGAACAAGATCAGACAAATGACCTAGGCCTCAATACCTCAATATCCGAATACTCCGCATCAAAACATTAGGAGTCGTTTGGCTACCAAAGATAGCTACCAAATTAACAAACCCATAGCAAAATTATCAGTCACATCAGACATAGCTCGTATCTTCGATCCTTTGGGAATCCTTGCTCCTGTGGTAGTAATTAAAGAAATATTCGTTCAACGGCTGTAGCATATAAGTTGTCTTGGGATGACGGTCTTCCAGACTCATTGGAACACGTGTGGCATACATTTCAAGGCATACAACCTAAAATAATATTAAGATAGATAGACACGTCTTTTGTAAGGAAATTCCCATATCAGTGCGCATACATACCTATGTAGACGTTGCGAGAAAGAATTTGAAGCGGTAGTATATGTACGATCTGCATACAAAAATAAACAAATAAATCTGAAACTTTTTGGTGCCAAATCTAGGATTTCTCCAATAAAAACGCAGATAATATTCCTCGATTGGAAGTTTGTGCAGCCCTCTTAGGAACTGAAGTCACATGCAGAGTACGAAACGATTTGAGATTGTTTCTTGATACCAAGGTTTTCTTCTGGTCAGACATAACCGAGATTAATTTACCCTAGATCAATGCTAAAACAGCATTATTTCATACATTTGTGGCCACCAGAGTAGCAGAATTCCAACAATTAACGTCATCTTAAAAATGGCGTCATGTCAGTTCAACGGAAAATCCGGCTATAGTCCTTCAAGAGGGCTACCATCCCATGCTTTATAAAAATATAATATACTGTTATTTGGCTCACTTTTTCTACACGAACACGAATCAATTCGGCCAGCATGCTTTTCCAGAAATCTCGCCATTGACTATCCACTCGAAATAAAGGTTGAAGCTCAACAATATCATCAGAAGTTCCAGCAGATGTAAAAGACGCCTAGCAACTTTTTTATGAAATAAATGACGGAAATGCTTATATGCCGAGGTTTGCCTGAAACGTTCGTAAATCTATAGGCTCACGTAACACGGAGATAACATTGCCCGTAGAGGAGATTGAAGACGCATTATGAATCATTATAAGAAAAAATAAAAGTCAGAGAAGACGAAAACGAGTTTATTCGTGTTGGTGGACGTTTCATTATTAGTTGGTGGCTAATTCAGCCTTATATACATTACATGAACAGGGATGAATTCAAAAGTTTTGTTTTGCTAATATCAAATTAATATATTTGCTCAAACACGCAGATAACGTATGATATCGAATCAGGAACTTATAAATGTGAAATACCTGGTAATCAACAAAACTACATTAAGTTGAAAAATTAATTTCTCCGAAACCAGTTTATATTGACTCCTTACAAGAAAAACCTATGGATTTTTGCAGTTATAAAAAATTGAAATATCAGTTGAATGCCGTGAAGAATCTATGCCTAATCAGTTCGGGTATGCTGAAGTTAAATAATTGCTGCACTATTCGAAATGCGTTGAGGAGCATTCGAAACTATTATCAACTCTGCATACTTCCTACTCCCCCTACGCCTAGGCTGGACTCAATCAAAGGTCATACAAGAAGCAGAATAGTCTGCATAATCTCAGCAGAAAAAACCATTTTAAGGAACTTAACAATCGCTTAAGGGACACAACACTTCCCGAAACCTTCAGGAACAATTCCACCTATAATCATATTTTTATACTGATACTATATGGTTACTATGATACTATATGGATACAGGGATACTATCTGGATACTATGTAATTCGCGAATCAAGATCCCTTGTTCCCACTCTCCACCAACCCAGGAATGACGAATAGCCCCAACTAAGTCACCACGCATCAATCCAGAGTCACTGCACTACTTGCTGATTCTGCTGAATATGAATATTGATTGCTTAGACTGTCCTGTTCGTAACTAATCATATTTTTACATGATCACATAAATGAATAAGTATAACGTTCAATCTGTCACTGTGCCAGAACACACGAACGCGTTTTTTCTTCACAACTTTGTCTAATTCAGTTCAAGTACAGAATTAAGATTAGTTAGATTTGGTTCAAGTACCAATTTAGCACTGGTTTTGAATTCTCATCGCTATGTTAGACTTAGTTCGAGTACTGAGTTCAGTATTTTGGTTAAGTAAATCTAGAATCAGTTCAAGTACTGAATTTAGGTATTGAATTTTCAACAGGAATAGTATAATATTATTTTTGTTAGAAGTTTTTCTAAAAAGTCCGTTTGAATAACTTTCTTTCTAAATTAAAGATGCTCCTTTTAAAAGGTGTGGCCTCCTTATTTGGATTTAAGCAATAATTAAATCGGTTATATTCCTTAAAATTACGCTAAAAATGCTTCTCCAAAAAGAGATTCATTAAAGAAGGCGTGACAGGTATAACAAGTGTATACATTTATATCGTCTTCTGAGTCGATATAGCTATGTCCGTCTATCTGCCTGCCCGTTGATTTATATGAAAATCATGACTGCAGGATAATGAATAGAGCTGTCTTTGTGGAATTTGGTGTGAATATTCCGTCGTCACAAACTAAGTAGGTTTGAAAATGGGTCAGATTCTCACTCTTCAATATTTGACCAACAAATTGTAACTTGTAACGATGTTTTCCGGGGTATACTCAGCCCCGCCAGGATTCGTAGTTCAAAGAAAATAAAACGCCTTTGTTTTTTTTTATTTTAAAAATTATATTTTTTTATTTAATTCTCAAATTTTCTTGAACTTAACTAATTAACAAAATTCAATGTGCTACTTAACAATTTTTCTCTGCATATACATTTCGTTCTGTACAAATGGTTCTTATAAAATAAATTTTGTACAAATTAAACTTTTGTGTAGTTACGTTTTGTGCGAAGTTATGCTTTTGTGCGAAGTTAAGTTTATTTATAACAAATTCAAAATATTTACTGTGCTACTGCAAGTTAGTATGAACTAATTGGCGTCTGCTTAAAAGCACTCAGCCACTACTAGTTAGTTCTTATACTATTGGCGTCCGCTTAAAAGCACTCGACCAAAGTATAAGTTAATTTACAGGATCAAAGGAATTACTAAGTTACTACTGTGAGTTAATATAACTAATTGGCGTCCGCTTAAAAGCACTCAGCCACTACTGGTTAGTTTTATACTATTGGCGTCCGCTTAAAAGCACTCGACCAAAGTATAAGTTAATTTACAATACGAGAGGTGCGACTTACCGTCTGAACTGTGAGATCCAAAAGAGAGATCGAGTAAGCTTTCACACTCGATTTTATAGTCACATCAAAACAACTTTTTGATGTGAATTGTTGTTTATCAGAAACGGTATCCTATAGCGGATCACCCACCATAATTGTTGCTACATGTTTTTTTTTTTGTGTGAACGACAAGAAAAATGTTAACCTTGAAAATATATTTATATATTTCAGGTTATTGACTTTAGGTTTCGACCTTTGGTCTTTATGTTTATTTTATGTACTTAGAAATTGGTTGTCCTATGTAGCGGGTAATCTATTTCTTTGTTTATTACTTCTTGCATTGCGGGGTTTTTCGGGTAATATCTCTGTTTTATCGGTCTGTCGTCTTTCATGATGATTTTATGCTCCGTAATATTAGAGGGTCCTGTAAGTGTCTCAAATTTCTTAAGCTCTGCTTCTAAGAATTTCTCGATCTTTTCTTTCTGGGTTCTTTCTTTTCTTTTTGGGTTTTCCTGATGGTTCTTGTACCGCAGTTTCTGTATTTTGCGTCCTTATTGTTGAACATGCAGCACTTTCAGTTGTTGGTGCTCTCAATGTGATGGTCTCGCCTCCGCAGCTAATTGATGTTCCAATCTTAATCAGGAAATCCAAGCCTAGTATAATACTGTCAGTGACATCTGGTAAAATTAAACATTGCAGCTCACACACTGCCGCTCCTAGTCGTACAGTAACTTCAATGGCTTCTTTTACTACGTGTACTGTGTCGTCTGCCATTTTTGCCTTGCAATCTACCTCCACCTTCTTTCCTTCGATCATGTCGGCGGCTAATTGGCTGACGAAGCTTCTGGAGGCACCTGTGTCTAAAGTCGCTGTGACAAGTTCATTACCTAAAGCGACTTTGGCAAAAATTCTGTCCTGATTGTGGTTTAAGCACTTCGTGGGGTACGAGGAAAGCTTCTGTTCATTGGGTCCACCAGTCCTCGTCTCTGCTGGACACCCTGCGCCTTTCCCTGAGATTTCTTACAGCACTCGATTGTTCTAACTCCTTGTTTTCAGCATTCCCAACAGAAAATTTTCCTAGAGTTACGGCATTCTCGCTGGAAATGTCCATTTTCGCCACATCTTCTACAGGCTGTTCGTGGATCGGATCGATGAATTGTTGTGGTTTCAGTGGATATCATTCTGTGTGACTCCAGTGGTTGACGTCGTTGAGTTGGGAAAGCTCGCTGCGGCTCAGAATCCGGACGAATGCCTTCGAAATCCTCTGCCATGGTCACTAAGTCTTCCAACGTTGTAAAATCGGTTCTCTTAATATATAATAAATAATCTCTGTGGCAATTTCTGTATATTCGCTGAAGTTTCTGATCTTCCGTGTAGTTTATATGACGCATTAGTGATTGCATGACCAAAACGTAGTCTTTGAACCTCTCTCGCGGGCCTTGAATTCTTTTCCGAATGTTATCTTCCAACTCTTCGAAATACCGTGATGGCAGGAAGAATTTCAGGAAATCTGTTTTGAACGATTCCCATGTTGACCAGCCTCGATTGTTGTTTCTAAACCAGCACAGAGCTTTATCTTTCAAGAGCTCTGGCATGGTTCGTGGTAGCATATTATTGGGCAGCTCATATGCCTCTGAGAGTTCCTCAATTCTCTCAATAAAACTTATGGGGTCTTTGCCCCCGTCATACCTACAAGACCATTTACGTATCTTATCCATGACGTCTAAATAACTCATGGTATTTCGGAGTACATCTGCCGTTTCCCGTCTTACCGATGCGGTGTTGGCTGCGGCCAAATTATCGTGTGTTGTCCCCTTTACGCCCATGTTTTGATTGTAGATTTTAGAAATCGCTCCTTGTGATGTCTGGACCGTTGGAGGGGCTGGTTTCATCGTGGGTGAAATTCCTCGGCTCCACTGCTTTTCTAATTCACGTAGGCGATCAATCACTGCATCTGTTAAATCCAGCGACGTTACGAATCCCGATAGTAGTCTGCGGAGCTCATCGACGGTACCAGTTGTGAATTCTATGCCGAATTCTTCCAAAATCTTCTGCAAGTTTTCCTTGGGTACATTGTATATCCATCCTTTGCCCATGTTCAAAATTTATCTCGCGAAAATTGTTCTTTGTTTCTTTCTTGTGTGATCTATATATATTTTTTTTCCCGAATTCAACGTTGATTTAATTTTAGATTTTTTTTAATTTAGATTATTAGTTTTTTTTTAATTTAAATCATTAGTTTTTTTTTAATTTAGATTCTTAGTTTTTTTTAAATTAATAGTTTTTTTTTTAATTCACTAATGTTTTTTTTCAGCGTATTAGATTCACTTTTATGTAAATTTTTATTTTAGAATTTTTTTCTAATTTTTTTCCACTTATATTTTTTTTATTATTAGTTTTTTTTTTTAATTTCAATTTTAGTATTTTTTTTAATTTTTTTTATTATTAGGGGTCTTTTTTTAATTAATAAATTTTTCTTAGTTTTTTTTTAATTATATTAGATTTTTTTTTTTAATTTTAAGTTCACACTTTATTTTTTTTCTTAAATTTTAAATTATATTTGTTTTTTTTTAGTTAAAATTATTTAATGTTATTATTTTTTTCCCGCACTGTGTTAATTTTCTTCTTTTTATTTGTTATTCTTTATTTTCCTTGTTTGTTCACTATTCACTGTTCTTGTTCACTATTTTCACGGTGCTTAGTTTTTTGCTTTCACTTGTCCTGTTTGTATTTTCCCGTTTTTTTTAATTATTAGTTTTTTTAATTAATAAATTATCCTGTTTTTATTTGTTTTTTTTAAACATATTAATTTTTTTTTTAATTCACTTGTCTTTTTTTTAAAAAAAAATTTAGTTTATATATATATATGTTTTTTTATATGTTATTATTATTATATGTTCTTTAATGTTATTATATTTTTTTCCGCACTGTTAAAATTGTTTTATTTGTTGCTATTTATTTTTCTTGTAGACTGTTCTCACGTTGTTTAGTTTTTTTCTCTTTCACTTGTCCTGTTTGTATTTTTTTTTACCTTGATTGCTCGTTGATTTTCCGTGTCACTGTTTTTCCGTGTTTCCAGTGTCCCTGCTCGGGCGTCATTTGCAACGATGTTTTCCGGGGTATACTCAGCCCCGCCAGGATTCGTAGTTCAAAGAAAATAAAACGCCTTTTTTTATTTTAAAAATTATATTTTTTTTTATTTAATTCTCAAATTTTCTTGAACTTAACTAATTAACAAAATTCAACGTGCTACTTAACAATTTTTCTCTGCATATACATTTCGCTCTGTACAAATGGTTCTTATAAAATAAATTTTGTACAAATTAAACTTTTGTGTAGTTACGTTTTGTGCGAAGTTATGCTTTTGTGCGAAGTTAAGTTTATTTATAACAAATTCAAAATATTTACTGTGCTACTGCAAGTTAGTATGAACTAATTGGCGTCTGCTTAAAAGCACTCAGCCACTACTAGTTAGTTCTTATACTATTGGCGTCCGCTTAAAAGCACTCGACCAAAGTATAAGTTAATTTACAGGATCAAAGGAATTACTAAGTTACTACTGTGAGTTAATATAACTAATTGGCGTCCGCTTAAAAGCACTCAGCCACTACTGGTTAGTTTTATACTATTGGCGTCCGCTTAAAAGCACTCGACCAAAGTATAAGTTAATTTATAATACGAGAGGTGCGACTTACCGTCTGAACTGTGAGATCCAAAAGAGAGATCGAGTAAGCTTTCACACTCGATTTTATAGTCACATCAAAACAAATTTTTGATGTGAATTGTTGTTTATCAGAAACGGTATCCTATAGCGGATCACCCACCATAATTGTTGCTACATGTTTTTTTTTTGTGTGAACGACAAGAAAAATGTTAACCTTGAAAATATATTTATATATTTCAGGTTATTGACTTTAGGTTTCGACCTTTGGTCTTTATGTTTATTTTATGTACTTAGAAATTGGTTGTCCTATGTAAAATTCCTTTGTGATATTTTTCCTATGTGATTTGTTTGTAATGTTGTTTCTTTGTGTGTGTGTGTGTTTATTTGTTTCGTGATTTTCTGTGATTGTAATATTTTGCTCCTTTGTGTTTATGTGTGTGTTCACTTATGTTTATTTGTCGCTTTGTATGTTTCTGTTTACTATATTGTGTATCTCGGTATTTATTTGTTGTTTGTTATGTTTCTCTGTTTGTTCAGGGTTCCTTTTTATTTGCCTCCACTGTACCATTTTGTTCTCTCTTACTTTTCTTCCTAAAAGATCGCCTGATCTTACGGGACATTTCCAATGCTCTGCTCTTTGTGACGCAAGCGTCGAATTACATCCACCTGAGTTGGGACCGCTCAACTCAGATCACCGAGTCTTTAGTTAACGTATAACTATCGACCGGCTCGGTTGGAGCATAGTCCGAGTTCTATACTCGTTTGTGAGGAAAAAAATGTGGTGGAGAAAAGTGAAAAAAAAATGTGAAATTGTTCTTTTTCTTCACACTCCCCCCTTTCTTTCCGATGCGAGCAGGGTTATTTTGTTCGGCGTAATGGTTATCTTAAACCTTCCTCGTTGGAATTGCACGCGGTGATTTTTTCTGCCTGGCTCGCCCAACACAGAGTAGCGCTGCCGGATCTCCGACACAATATCCGGTGGAACTCCATCTGCATCTGCCCTGCCCAAATCCTCCACGGAGTTGTAGACCTTATTCTTCCATGTTGGTGTGGTACCAGCGGCATGGCTTTCAACTTCGGCACACAGGTTGTCATAATACGTACCGGTAATTGGATCGAAGTAGTGTTGGGCGTCTACACTCACTCTTTCGGGCTTCGGGTTCATGGCTTTGACACGCTTATTAGGGGGCTCATGATCTTGTGTTTGCGGTTGGTGCTGGTCTTCCTTGCTTCCAGAAATTTGCCTCAGTACCTTAGCGATAACCTCCCTCTTTTCCGCAATTTCCTTGATTGGGAACCATTCCGAAAATTTGGTCTGCTCGGGAAAGAAATCAAGTACCGGTTCGCTAAGGACTTTTTCTGCGAAATGAAGCAAAAACACGCCACAGTCCGTCCCATTTTGCTACTGAGGAAGACAGGGTGTCAATAGTGGTATTGTCTCCTCTCCCCATCCACGAGGTTCCTCTGTAGGCTTCCGGGCTTTGAATTCTTCGGCGAGGTATTCTCTGATGCGTATGGCGTCGCTCGTCCGAGGCCCTGGACTCAACGAATCAAACTGGATGATACATGGAGCTTTTACACCCCAAGTACCATCAGCTTCTTCAGGTAGGATGATTCTCGGTCCACGTAGCCCCGGAAAACATACAACCATCAAATACCAATGCTGGTTCTTATTGATGGGAATCAGGGTGAGTTCTTTCGCAAATAGGTCAACCTTCCTTGTCCATCGTTTGACCATTGCGTGTCGCTCTAACGGGGTTCCAGTCCCGGAATCTATTCTGGAAAACAGGTATGTGCTGGCGACATATACCTGTTCTTGTCGGGCTTCTGAGAGCTTGGTGTGCTGTACCCAATTGAGCCAAAACTCAATGAGGGCGTCATTGAGGAAGCGTTTCGGTGCGAGGCGCTTGTAGTCGGCCGTGTAAATGGAGATCGCTCCACGGCCTGGCGGATAGCGAACTAGTGGTTGCTCGTCGGTGCCACCGGACGCCCCGCTGGACGAGGGCAACACCGACCGCTCTTGCTTCGCTACGTCGACTATAACTCGACCAAGAGTTTCGACGCTCACCTGCTTCTTCACCTGTGCATCGGCACTGAGCTCGCCATCCATACGGTCGTAGTATAGTTGCTTTGCCATTGTTGATATTTTGAAAAATCTGTTTATATAAAAAAATGTAATTAGTGTCTTAATTACAAACTCTATGTGGGACAACACGAGCTACGACAATCACAATACATGCGCTCTAAACTATTACAACTCAGTTATGCCCGTCTGTACCAGTCTTGGTCAATGTTTCGAAACTATGGTGATATTCTTTGAGGTCACCAATATGAGCCGTGCGGGTTTTTGAATTTCCTGTGATTTCAAATTCGACAATTACTGGAGAAATGTATCTCTTGATTTGATATGGTCCTTCGTACTTTGGAGCTAGCTTGGCGTTGAATTTGTCTGCTGCTTTCGATAGATGATGGGTTTTGACTAATACTGCGGCTCCCACTTCTGGTTTCCATTGTCTCCGTCGCAGATTGTAGTGCCTGGCCTGATCTATTGAAGCTCTTTCCAGGTTTCTTCTCACGATTTTAAATATTTCTTGAAGCCGGATGCCTTTGTATTCGGGATTCTGTGGCGCTGATCCGGTTCCTATAGTAACTTCATCGAAGAGCGACCCAGGAAGACGTGGTTCTCGACCTTGTGTGAGAAAAGCTGGACTAAACCCTGTCGTCTCGGATGCCATGGTGTTTATCGCCAGAGAGATTTCCGGGATATACTCGTCCCACTGTGTTTGCTTGTTGTCTATGATTTGTGCTAGTATTCTTTTCACGTTTCTGTTTGCTCTTTCTGTTGGGTTCTCCTGAGGGGTATAAGGTGCGGTAAACTGTTGTCGAACTCCTATACTTTGAAGAAATCTTTGAGGTGGTCTGTTTTTGAACTGAAGACCATTATCTGTGACAAAGACTTTTGGAGCTCCATATCTCGCTAAAATTCTTTCACGGAATGCCTTCTTTACATTGTCGGCGGTCGCTTGTCTCAGTGGTACGATTTCTGTCCACTTAGAGAATTTGTCGAAGAAAACTAATATCACTGAATTGCCATGCTTTGTTCGAGGTAATGGTCCAATGAAATCAGCGCAAACGATGGACCATGGTTCATCTGGTAATTGCGTAAGCATTCTTCCTGCGGCTTTGTTTTGCTCTGGTTTATATTTTTGGCAGGATTCACAGCAGCGAACATGTTTTCTTATGTCTCTGAACATTCCCGGCCAATAATATTTGTTTGCTATCTTCGTAATGGTCTTTCTAATTCCTGGATGTCCAGCACTAGGGTCATCGTGATTCTCTTTAAGTACTCGAGCGTAAGTGTTTGGGCACGCAAAGTTTCCATGCCGCACAGTCATCGTCGTTCAACTGCCCTGGAATATGTCGATACAATTGGCCATTCTCTATGACATAATCAGCATATTTCACTGGGTCCTTCTTGATTTTGGTGATCTTGTCTTCGGTCCAGTTGCATTTTCCTCCGTCGACTGTGATGTTACTTAATTTTTCCACGGGTTCTCTGGACAGTGTATCAGCGACTACGTTCCATTTGCCTTTTCGATATTTTACGCGTCACTTGAGTGCGAGGTGATCCGTTATGACGCAGAATCTATAGCCTTCTAGGTAAGGTCGCATTTTCCTGATACCCCATACGACTGCGAGGCATTCTTTTTCTGTAGCTGAGTAATTCATTTCTGCCTTGTTAAGGTGTCGACTCGCATATGCAACAACTTTCTCGCCTTCGTCGGTTTCCTGCGTGAGAACTGCTCCTAACCCGTGATTACTTGCGTCTGTCTGGAGCGTGAAAAGTTTGGAGAAATCTGGACACGTTAGTACTGGTGCTTCAGTTAGTTTTAATTTCAATGTCTCGAACGCTTGTTGTTGTTCTTCGTTCCAATGCCATCGTTTATCTTTTCTCAATAGACTGGTAAGTGGGACTACTAATTTAGCAAAATCTGGCACGAATCGTTGATACCACGATGCGGTTCCGAGAAATCGTCGTACGCCTCTGACATTTGTAGGAGGTGCCAGTTCCTTGATGGCAGCAACCTTATCTGGATCGGTGGGAATGCCCTGGTGGCTTACGACGTGACCGAGATACTTCAAGTCTTGTTTAAAGAATTCACACTTTTCTTTGTTAATTTTCAGGTTGGCATCTCTTAGTCGTCGAAATACTTCTCGCAAGTTTTCCATGTGTTTTTCTAGGGTCGCTCCAACTACAATTATATCGTCCAGATATGCAAATGCGTGAGGTTCCATATCTGGTCCGATGACTTGGTCCAGTGCCCTTGGAATGTTGCCGGTGCAGAGTGAAGTCCAAAAGGCATGACTTTCCACTGAAAAAGTCCTCTTCTTGGTACGGTGAATGCTGTGTATTGCTTGCTGTCTGCGCTTACGGGAATTTGCCAATAGCCATTTTTCAAATCTAAGGTGCTTATGTACTGCGCGTCTCGTAGTCGATCCAAAATGTGTTGAATCCTAGGCAATGGATAAGCGTCAGGTACTGACCTTGAGTTCAACTGCCGATAATCAACGCATAGTCGCCATTGACCATTCTTTTTCCTAACACGAACGATTGGCGCACTATATGGACTATGTGAAGGCTCGATGCAGCCTTTTTCCAGCAGCTCATCTATTTCCTTGTTTATTATCTCTTGCATCGCGGGGTTTTTCGGGTAATATCTTTGCTTTATCGGTCTGTCGTCTTTCATGATGATTTTATGTTCTGTGATGTTTGACGGTCCTGTAAGTGTCTCAAATTTCTTAAGCTCTGCTTCCAGGAATTTCTCGATCTTTTCCTGAGCCGAATATTGCTCTTGGTCAACTTTCATGGCTGTTCTCGATGAATTCGTATTCTGTCTTTTAGGTTTTCCTGATGGTTCTTGTACCGCGGTTTCTGTATTTTGCGTCCGTATGGTTGAACATGCAGCACTCTCAGTTGTTGGTGCTCTCAATGCGATGGTCTCGCCTCCGCAGGTAATTGTTGCTCCAATCTTAATCAGGAAATCCAAGCCTAGTATAATACTGTCAGTGACATCTGGTAAAATTAACATTTGCAGCTCACACTCTGCCGCTCCTAGTCGTATAGTAACTTCTATGGCTTCTTTTACCACGTGTACTGTGCCGTCCGCCATTTTTGCCTTGCAATCTACCTCCACCTTCTTTCCTTCGATCATGTCGGCGGCTAATTGGCTGATGAAGTTTCTGGAGACACCTGTGTCCAAAGTCGCTGTGACAAGTTCATTTCCTAAAGCGACTTTGTCAAAATTCTGTCTTTATTGTAGTTCAAGCACTTCGTGGGATACGAGGAAAGCTTCTGTTCAACGGGTCCACCAGTCCTCGTCTCTGCTGGACACCCTGCGCGTTTCCCTGATTTTTCTTACAGCACTCGATTGTTTTAACTCCTTGTTTTCCGCATTCCCAACAGAAAATTTTCCTAGAGTTACGGCATTCTCGCTGGAAATGTCCATTTTCGCCACATCTTCTACAGGCTGTTCGTGGATCGGATCGATGAATGTTGTGGTTTCAGTGGATATCATTCTGTGACTCCAGTGGTTGACGTCGTTGAGTTTGGAAAGCTCGCTGCGGCTCAGAATCCGGACGAATGCCTTCGAAATCCTCTGCCATGGTTACTAAGTCTTCCAACGTTGTAAAATCGGTTCTCTTAATATATAATAAATAATCTCTGTGGCAATTTCTGCATATTCGCTGAAGTTTCTGATCTTCCGTGTAGTTTATATGACGCATTAGTGACTGCATGACCAAAACGTAGTCTTTGAACCTCTCTCGCGGACCTTGAATTCTTTTCCGGATGTTATCTTCCAACTCTTCGAAATATCGTGATGGCAGGAAGAACTTCAGGAAATCTGTTTTGAACGATTCCCATGTTGACCAGCCTCGATTGTTGTTTCTAAACCAGCACAGAGCTTTATCTTTCAAGAGCTCTGGCATGGTTCGTGGTAGCATATTATTAGGCAACTCATATGCCTCTGAGAGTTCCTCAATTGTCTCAATAAAACTTATGGGGTCTTTGCCCCCGTCATACCTACAAGACCATTTACGTACCTTATCCATGACGTCTGAATAACTCATGGTATTTCGGAGTACATCTGCCGTTTCCCGTCTTACCGATGCGTTGTTGGCTGCGGCCGAATTATCGTGTGTTGTCCCCTTTACGTCTATGTTTTGATTGTAAATTTTAGAAATCGCTCCTTGTGATGTCTGGACCGTCATCGGAGGGGCTGGTTTCGTCGTGGGTGAAATTCCTCGGCTCCACTGCTTTTCTAATTCACGTAGGCGATCAATCACTGCGTCTGTTAAATCCAGCGACGTTACGAATCCCGATAGTAGTCTGCGGAGCTCATCGACGGTACCAGTTGTGAATTCTATGCCGAATTCTTCCAAAATCTTCTGCAAGTTTTCCTTGGGTACATTGTATATCCATCCTTTGCCCATGTTCAAAATTTATCTCGCGAAAATTGTTCTTTGTTTCTTTCTTGTGTGATCTATATATATTTTTTTTCCCGAATTCAACGTTGATTTAATTTTAGATTTTTTTTAATTTAGATTATTAGTTTTTTTTTAATTTAAATCATTAGTTTTTTTTTAATTTAGATTCTTAGTTTTTTTTAAATTAATAGTTTTTTTTTAATTCACTAATGTTTTTTTTCAGCGTATTAGATTCACTTTTATGTAAATTTTTATTTTAGAATTTTTTTCTAATTTTTTTCCACTTATATTTTTTTTATTATTAGTTTTTTTTTTTAATTTCAATTTTAGTATTTTTTTTAATTTTTTTTATTATTAGGGGTCTTTTTTTAATTAATAAATTTTTCTTAGTTTTTTTTAATTATATTAGATTTTTTTTTTAATTTTAAGTTCACACTTTATTTTTTTTCTTAAATTTTAAATTATATTTGTTTTTTTTTAGTTAAAATTATTTAATGTTATTATTTTTTTCCCGCACTGTGTTAATTTTCTTCTTTTTATTTGTTATTCTTTATTTTCCTTGTTTGTTCACTATTCACTGTTCTTGTTCACTATTTTCACGGTGCTTAGTTTTTTGCTTTCACTTGTCCTGTTTGTATTTTCCCGTTTTTTTTAATTATTAGTTTTTTTAATTAATAAATTATCCTGTTTTTATTTGTTTTTTTTAAACATATTAATTTTTTTTTTAATTCACTTGTCTTTTTTTTAAAAAAAAATTTAGTTTATATATATATATGTTTTTTTTATATGTTATTATTATTATATGTTCTTTAATGTTATTATATTTTTTTCCGCACTGTTAAAATTGTTTTATTTGTTGCTATTTATTTTTCTTGTAGACTGTTCTCACGTTGTTTAGTTTTTTTCTCTTTCACTTGTCCTGTTTGTATTTTTTTTTACCTTGATTGCTCGTTGATTTTCCGTGTCACTGTTTTTCCGTGTTTCCAGTGTCCCTGCTCGGGCGTCATTTGCAACGATGTTTTCCGGGGTATACTCAGCCCCGCCAGGATTCGTAGTTCAAAGAAAATAAAACGCCTTTTTTTATTTTAAAAATTATATTTTTTTTTATTTAATTCTCAAATTTTCTTGAACTTAACTAATTAACAAAATTCAACGTGCTACTTAACAATTTTTCTCTGCATATACATTTCGCTCTGTACAAATGGTTCTTATAAAATAAATTTTGTACAAATTAAACTTTTGTGTAGTTACGTTTTGTGCGAAGTTATGCTTTTGTGCGAAGTTAAGTTTATTTATAACAAATTCAAAATATTTACTGTGCTACTGCAAGTTAGTATGAACTAATTGGCGTCCGCTTAAAAGCACTCAGCCACTACTAGTTAGTTCTTATACTATTGGCGTCCGCTTAAAAGCACTCAGCCAAAGTATATGTTAATTTATAACAAATTCAAAAGATTTACTGTGCTACTGCAAGTTAGTATGAACTAATTGGCGTCTGCTTAAAAGCACTCAGCCGCTACTAGTTAGTTCTTATACTATTGGCGTCCGCTTAAAAGCACTCGACCAAAGTATAAGTTAATTTACAGGATCAAAGGAATTACTAAGTTACTACTGTGAGTTAATATAACTAATTGGCGTCCGCTTAAAAGCACTCAGCCACTACTGGTTAGTTTTATACTATTGGCGTCCGCTTAAAAGCACTCGACCAAAGTATAAGTTAATTTACAGGATCAAAGGAATTACTAAGTTACTACTGTGAGTTAATATAACTAATTGGCGTCCGCTTAAAAGCACTCAGCCACTACTGGTTAGTTTTATACTATTGGCGTCCGCTTAAAAGCACTCGACAAAAGTATAAGTTAATTTACAGGATCAAAGGAATTACTAAGTTACTACTGTGAGTTAATATAACTAATTGGCGTCCGCTTAAAGGCACTCAGCCACTACTTTTTAGTTTTATACTATTGGCGTCCGCTTAAAAGCACTCGACCAAAGTAGAAGTTAATTTACAGGATCAAAGGAATTACTAAGTTACTACTGTGAGTTAATATAACTAATTGGCGTCCGCTTAAAAGCACTCAGCCACTACTGGTTAGTTCTTATACTATTGGCGTCCGCTTAAAAGCACTCGACCAAAGTAGAAGTTAATTTATAATACGAGAGGTGCGACTTACCGTCTGAACTGTGAGATCCAAAAGAGAGATCGAGTAAGCTTTCACACTCGATTTTATAGTCACATCAAAACAACTTTTTAATGTGAATTGTTGTTTATCAGAAACGGTATCCTATAGCGGATCACCCACCATAATTGTTGCTACATGTTTTTTTTGTGAACGACAAGAAAAATGTTAACCTTGAAAATATATTTATATATTTCAGGTTATTGACTTTAGGTTTCGACCTTTGGTCTTTATGTTTATTTTATGTACTTAGAAATTGGTTGTCCTATGTAAAATTTCTTTGTGATATTTTTCCTATGTGATTTGTTTGTAATGTTGTTTCTTTGTGTGTGTGTGTGTTTATTTGTGTTTCGTGATTTTCTGTGATTGTAATATTTTGCTCCTTTGTGTTTATGTGTGTGTTCACTTATGTTTATTTGTCGCTTTGTATGTTTCTGTTTACTATATTGTGTATCTGGGTAATTATTTGTTGTTTGTTATGTTTCTCTGTTTGTTCAGGGTTCCTTTTTATTTGCCTCCACTGTACCATTTTGTTCTCTCTTACTTTTCTTCCTAAAAGATCGCCTGATCTTACGGGACATTTCCAATGCTCTGCTCTTTGTGACGCAAGCGTCGAATTACATGTACCTGAGTTGGGACCGCTCAACTCAGATCACCGAGTCTTTAGTTAACGTATAACTATCGACCGGCTCGGTTGGAGCATAGTCCGAGTTCTATACTCGTTCGTGAGGAAAAAAAATGTGGTGGAGAAAAGTGAAAAAAAATGTGAAGAAATTGTATGTTTCTTCACAAACTGAAATGAGAAATTTTAAACTGGATATTATAGCTGTGTACAATACCAAAATTCTAACTTTATACGGTCAGAACTTTTCCATAGAATCTGTAAAATTCTAAAGAAAATTAAGCCTAATTGACCTAAAGAGAATAAAGTACAACCAACTTCAACCAAAGAAATAATCGGAATTTTAGTACTTCTTTAACTCCCTACAATAAAATATTGTTTTGTATGGTCACTACTTTAATGCAATCATTTGAATGACCATTCAATGCATTGTTTTTGTTTTTCTGTGCAGATCTGTCAACTCACTTTGTCGTAGGCCATTCAAATAAAATTGCCGTCGGCGAGGTCAATCTTCAATCAAAACAGAGTCCGTGTGGTGAAATAAAATTGTATTAACGTTTAGTAGAAAAAACAGAGCTTTCATAAATAATGTATCATTACGTGATATTCACCTATAGTTCGCGTTTTTTTAGCTCAAAAATGTTTTCAAAAAGTAGTATTAGGCCCTACATAGCATTTCACAAATTGGTGTTCGTTTGAATTCAATTCAACATAACATCAATCAATATTGACGAGAGAGTGAAAATTCTTAATTTTTCTCCCAGATTGGCTATTGAAATTATTGCAATGTTAAAGTGGACTATCATATATTTTCAATTAGTCTAGACGTAACGTAAAGTAACGTAACGTACGTACGTTGCCGGGCCGGAGTGACGATTAGTAAAATTGTCAAAAATTAACAACAAAACTTTTATTGAGAACAGAGCAAAGGCCTGATTAGTCGTACGTTCGCTCTTTTTCGAACACGAAACTCACCTGTCAAAACTCATAAGCTATATGCAGTTCGTGTGGTTGTGAGAATTTCCCCCCGCAATATCAAAATCATTTTGATATTTGGTTACGTTTCGAAAAATTATCTCAAATTCGAACAAAGTGACAACTAAAAGTGAGTGGCCACATGAAGCTTTCACTTCAATTTATATTTACCAAGAAATGGACGACGAGAGACTTATTGAGCTTGTTCGGCTAAATGAACTCTTGTACAACAAATTCAAAGCCAGCCAGCCAAATTCAAAGCTAATAGAATTAGTACATTCTACCATGAATTGGTTTGCTTTTGCCTTCTTATTTTTTGATCTCATATTTTTTAAATGAATAATAATTAATGAATTTTTGATAAATGAATATTATTGATAAATTGTTTTATTGATAAATGAATTGATTGATAAATGAATAAAAATAAAGTCCGTGAAATGTATGATATAAATAAAATAAATTAGGTTCTCAAAAATTCCATTTGAAAAATTATTTTTTAACTTACAAAAGAGTGATTGACAGTCGTTCTTCGCACCTATGATTTGTAGTGGCTTTTCTAAATAGAAGCCGACCAAATTGAACAGCAAATCATAAATAGGACGAGTCATTCTTGTGTGTATAAAAATTAGCCTTCATCCACATTTTTTATACTTATGAAAACTTTTCTAAAGTAACCATGTCTCACTCGATCTCTGTTTATAGGACAAACACGCTAACGCCTAATTTGCCTCGAATTCTTCCATTCAAAATAGAGTCTAATGATATTTAAGATCTCTAAATCACTTTGGTAATCCATTTACTTTTTTTGGAATTTGCAAATGATTGTAAGAATTGTTAACAACACCAATGAGCGCAGCTATCAAAAAGTGTGAAATTTCTATGAATGCCATTAAATTTGAATGAATTGTGAATTTCCCACTAAAATCCTAAGAAACAGTACAAAATTATTAATAATAATTAATAATATTACTTTATTTTCTATAATTACTTATATTATTTAGTAATATTTGAGTTAAATAAATCCAAAGAATTTTTAAAATATAAAATTCATCAAAAAAATGCCCACAAAATTCCCACTTTCGAACATGGTTCGACGAGATTGGCAACATCATAATCAATTGAACCCCCTGCAACCCGAAAAGTTTCGAAAAAGTAATCAATTACGAAAACGTACGACTAATCAGGCCTTAACAGAGTGATGTAAATTTATTTGCTGTAGTACATGGTAGAGAAATCATATTACTATCTCGCTCTATTCCATATGTTTTATATAGGAATCAGAGTTCGGAAATGTGCTCTCTTAAATGCACCAGTCTCTTTTCGTTTAGCACCGTGTGAAAACACATCATATGTGTTCACAGCAGAGATCTCTGGTTTATCTCTGGTTCACAGTTTTCGGTGAGCACATGCGACCACTTCCTCTGAGAAATGTGCTGCTCTGCCGACGCCTCTCTGTGTTTTGTGAGTATAATCGATCACCAAACACAGAAACAGTGTGAAGCTCTTCAACTCCCGCGATGTGTGCTCTCACTTTTTTCACCAGCCAAATTAATTCCACAAATTTCTCCGAAATGGTGATAAAAATTGTGAGCGTCGTGTGCTTTTGGTCGGTACGGCCGGTGCTGCTGGATTTCACACATTGGGATTTTGTTAACGATAGACAGAAAGAATAAGGATGAATCAGTGTATCCGTTACAAAGCTCTCAGAAAAGTTCTAAAGACAGTTTTTAGCCTCATATTATTTTAAAAAAAATATAAAAATTTTGCTGTATATTACTTTTATAATTGTTTTTTATTTTTCCTGTTTATCTGTATTATAATATATTCTACGTTTACATATGGACATTTTTGAATATGTGTTTATTAAGCTTAACGATTAATAAATTTTGTAAATCATAGCTTAATTACAAGAAAAGAATAATAGTAAAGTCGTCTACCCATTAGAGCAGTACTGCAATTATATACAAACATAATTTGTCATCCTTCTTCTTTCTGTCTATTGAAAACGTAGTCCCAGATATTCTGCTTACTCTTGCTTCTGCTACCTACCAGTATCACAATCCCAAAGTGTGAAATCCAGCAGCACCAGCTGCACCGACCAAAAGCACACGACGTTCACAATTTTTATCACCACTTCGGAGAAATTTGTGTGGAATTAATTTGGCTGGTGAAAAAAGTGAGAGCACACTTCGCGGGAGTTGAAGTGCTTCACATTGTTTCTGTGTTTGGTGATCGGTTATCGTCACATAACACAGAGAAATTCCGTCCGATCAAACACA
Source organism: Physocephala rufipes (assembly GCA_963966595.1). Taxonomy (NCBI): domain Eukaryota; kingdom Metazoa; phylum Arthropoda; class Insecta; order Diptera; family Conopidae; genus Physocephala; species Physocephala rufipes. The sequence goes on along the minus strand of OZ016501.1, from coordinate 37,272,416 downwards.
GGCACCGCTAATGTGAAGACAAATTTTGGAGAAACACATTTGCGGAGATGGTGCTAGTGAGAGAACACAATGAAATAAGCGGAGTTAATGCCGGACTGTGCTGCACTCGGTGCTCGATTTCCGAACTCTGATAGCAATCATAAAATCATGCTGTCTGAAATACGGACGTAACTTGATGTAGAGAAACCAAGTTTTAATAGGTTCGTACGTCTGTCAACGTCCGGACTAATCGTTTGAATTGATCGCGGTAAGGTAGGTTGAAGCGGCCGTCACGTTACTTTACGTTACGTCTAGACTAATTGCACCTTTAAGCTTCTTCTCCTCACAACACTGCTCAAATCCTTTTAGCATTCATTCCGTTCCATCTCGTTTGGCTTCTCCTGGAGGTGTTGCCGTGTGTAGGAGTGTGTGCGTGCAAGAACAAGTGTTTTTTATGCATATTGCATTTATTTGGATAGAAAATTATTTTCAAGTGCGAGCAAAATATTTCAAAATATTCCGTAGGAACCTTTGCAAAGGCATTTATTTTAGGAAGGCAAACAGACAACAGATCAATAAAAGTAGCAGTTCCAGCTGAAAAAGGAATTGGGTAGGCAAGAACAGTTGGAAACAGAAAGAACAGTTGAAAGGCAGAAAGCATAAAATAAACATCAATTTCATGTAATAGATTGTTACAGAAGCAAAGTCGTCTAAGATTTTCCTGCATATCTACTTCTAAATCCCTATTGGCCATATTTTCATTTGCAGATTTATATGATATTTTACTCACGCTATTCTGTGGTACGAAATCTCCGGTATGCATATGAAGTAATTGGACTGGTTTGGATTTTATATCAAGAAATTATTCCGAAGTTTGTTTCTTTTTTAAAACATTTGTCGACACTTCTATTAATATCATTGTCGATATTTTAATACTTTAAAGGATTTCTTGTCTTGTTGTTTTGATGGCATTTGTCTAATATTTATTTTATTATTCAATCAGTAAAATCGCGGCCAAATGGCAAAACTTTATAATCAGAATTAGTATTCGGTAGCGCAAACGTTGTGGACGTTACTTTCATCTTACGGCAGAGGCGATTGCCCTTCAAAATCGACTCTCCAATGTTTCGAATTCGAGGGCTTTTCCGGAAACAACTAGCCAACACAAGTGTGACAGAGAAATCGGTCGAGAACATCGCCGCGGTTCATAAAAGTACGCAGAAAAATCTCAGTTAATGTCTCGCCGTGCATTTTCCAGATTTAAACTTGGTGAATTTTGCGTCAGGACTTTTTTCTGCACCCATACAAGATCCCATACAAAAGTTACTGTTTGATGCGGATTAAGGGCCGGCGGCGTCGTTAGTCAGTACTTTTTTCGAAAATGTCGTTTATGGGCCCATCGATGTCAATGGCGTGTGCTACAGAACGATAATACGACTCCTTTTGACCCAAATTGAACGATACGAGTATAGACGACATTTGTTTCCAGCAGGACATAACTACGTGCCATACAGCGCATACCACGTTTTGTGGGTATGGATATTTCCTGCAGAGGTCGTTACGTTAATTAATTGGCGTTAATTGGTCATGCTATTTGGCGCCACCAGACTTTTTTATGCGATTTCCTCCCCGCGTCACAGGCTTATACCAATAGCTCGACCTATGTTTTTAATGGAACTGAGGCTATGGCGCAAATTCAGTCGGCTCTATGCAGCAGTGTCATTGAAAACTGGAAGGCACGAGCAGACTGAGTAGTAAGGTAGAAATTAATTTTCTCACGAAAATCGAGAAAAAAGTCTGATAAGCATTTTGTTGCCATAATTTGTTACTTAAATTTGTTTCTAACTTTCGAGATAATTCTAACATTGACAGTGCAAAAATGTTCCTCTTCGATATGTTTGACTTGTCACCCAGTGTATGTTTAAAATTTGTGTTTGCGTGTGTATGTTTTAAATTCCGAGCATCTCGTCTCGTCTTCAAACCATTCAACTGTTTGATACTACTATAGATGACGTCGTGATGAATGTAGCTGTTGATCAGTTGAGATGAGGCTACGTTCGAAACTGTGAAATAAGCAAAAGGAACACTGACTGTGGTTTGCTAAAGTTCCTTTGCATTGCAAAATATTGCATAGCATGCAGCGTTAGTAGATTAGATTTTGTGCCCATTCCAAGGTTCGTATCGCTAGGCGAGTAATGCCCCGCCCATAATGATATCAAACAGTAGAAAAGGAACTGGAAAAATACAGGACGAGACGATTCCTTGGAATAAGCGCATGCATTTTATAAATTATTTTTTGTTTTTCATTTCTTTCACTTCCAATGCTTTAAAAGCACTACAGATATTATTATATAGATTATTATTATGTATATACATATGTCATTATATACATATACTATGTCCGGATGAGTAAAAACTTTTATTTGTGCCCATAATTTTTCTGATAAAAAAATTATATATATATATATATATATATATATATATATATATATATATATATATATATATATATATATATATATATAAATATATATATATATATATATATATATATATATATATATATATATATATATATATATATATATATATATATATATATATATATATATATATATATATATATATATATATATATATATATATATATATATATATTAATATATATATATATATATATATATATATATATATATATATATATATATATATTATATATATATATATATATATATATATATATATATATATATATATATATATATATATATATATATATATATATATATATATATATATATATATATATATATATATATATATTATATATATATATATATATATATATATATATATATATATATATATAATATTATATATATATATATATATATATATATATATATATATATATATATATATATATATATATATATATATATATATATATATATATATATATATATATATATATATATATATATATATATATATATATAATATATATATATATTATATATACTATATATATATATATATATATATATATATATATAATATTATATATATATATATATATATATATATATATATATATATATATATATATATATATATAAATATATATATATATATATATATATATATATATATATATATATATATATATATATATATATATATATATATATATATATATATATATATATATATATATATATATATATATATATATATATATATATATATATAAATAT
>OZ016501.1:37234233-37266733 GCA_963966595.1 Physocephala rufipes | reverse complement strand
TTTTTCCTGGTAAGAAAAAAAAACTGGCGTTGTTGTGGCGATGAAAGCCGTAGTGATAAAAGATGACGGCTAGGGTATCTGGTGGAATGCGTGAGTATTTCGCTAGAGCTATTCTTGCTGGAAATCGTGTGCTGGCTCGGTGTATCTAACACGCTCGTGTGTTACTAGGAATTTCACTGGTACCACTAACGATCGTGTACTGTGCCTTGGGGTATCTAACACGCTCGTGTGTGCTTTGCTCGGGGTATCTAACACGCGCGTATGTCACTATAAACTTTGCTTGTATCACTAACGATCGTGTGGTTTCTCAGTGTCTTTAACACATTCGTGTGTTGCTAGGAATTTCACTATGATTTCGCGTGAGCTACTTGCTTAAAAGAGAATACAAACTTGTTTACGCTTGGCTCTGGACCATGACCCTGTAACGGTAGGGGGGATTTAGGAAAAGGTGAGGAGGGAGAGGATGTATTCGTCAGCGAGAGAGTCCACGGAGAGGAAAAGACGTATTCGTCAACGAGAGAGGAGAGGAAAAGATGCAACCGTATTTCCGTGAGCGGAGTGCTGATCCGCTGGACCGGCACTGAGCACTCTCGGCTCATCACTTTAGCTTCCGCGCAACGATCCGCTGGACCATCCGTTGAAGCCAAAGCAACGAGAGCGGCTACAGAGAGGAAAGAGAGGCTACGGAGAGGAAAAGATGCAACCGTATTTCCGTGAGCGGAGTGCTGATCCGCTGGACCGGGACTTAGCACTCTCGGCTCATCACTTCAGCTTCCGCGCAACGATCCGCTGGACCATCCGTTGAAGCCAAAGCAACGAGAGCGGCTACAGCGAGGAAAGAGAGGCTACGGAGAGGAAAAGATGCAACCGTATTTCCGTGAGCGGAGTGCTGATCCGCTGGACCGGCACTTAGCACTCTCGGCTCATCACTTCAGCTTCCGCGCAACGATCCGCTGGACCATCCGTTGAAGCCAAAGCAACGAGAGCGGCTACAGAGAGGAGAGAGAGGCTACGGAGAGGAAAAGATGTATTCGTCAACGAGAGAGGCTACGGAGAGGAAAAGATGCAACCGGATTTCCGTGAGCGGAGCGCTGATCCGCTGGACCGGCACTGAGCACTCTCGGCTCATCACTTCAGTTTCCGCGCAACGATCCGCTGGACCATCCGTTGAAGCCAAAGCAACGAGAGCGGCTACAGAGAGGAAAGAGAGGCTACGGAGAGGAAAAGATGCAACCGTATTTCCGTGAGCGGAGTGCTGATCCGCTGGACCGGCACTGAGCACTCTCGGCTCATCACTTCAGCTTCCGCGCAACGATCCGCTGGACCATCCGTTGAAGCCAAAGCAACGAGAGCGGCTACAGAGAGGGAAGAGATGCTACGGAGAGGCAAAAGATGCAACCGTATTTCCGTGAGCGGAGTGCTGATCCGCTGGACCGGCACTTAGCACTCTCGGCTCATCACTTCAGCTTCCGCGCAACGATCCGCTGGACCATCCGTTGAAGCCAAAGCGACGAGAGCAGCTACAGAGAGGAGAGAGAGGCTACGGAGAGGAAAAGATGTATTCGTCAACGAGAGAGGCTACGGAGAGGAAAAGATGCAACCGTATTTCCGTGAGCGGAGTGCTGATCCGCTGAACCGGCACTGAGCACTCTCGGCTCATCACTTCAGCTTCCGCGCAACGATCCGCTGGACCATCCGTTGAAGCCAAAGCAACGAGAGCGGCTACAGAGAGGGGAGAGAGGCTACGGAGAGGAAAAGATATATTCGTCAACGAGAGAGGCTACGGAGAGGAAAAGATCCAACCGTATTTCCGTGAGCGGAGTGCTGATCCGCTGGACCGGCACTGAGCACTCTCGGCTCATCACTTCAGCTTCCGCGCAACGATCCGCTGGACCATCCGTTGAAGCCTAAGCAACAAGAGCGGCTACGGAGAGGAGAGAGAGGCTATGGAAAGGAGAGGAGAGGAGAGGCAAGCGGAGAGAGTTTTGTCTCCAACCACTACAAGTGCAGTGGTTGAAGACAGGAGACTTGAGAGGTATTACCCTTATCGCGGTCCACGAGCAACAGGCATTTTTCGTGTTGTACCGTCCCTTTTATGTGTTTCCAAATATCAGCGTTGCTATAGTCCTGTCTTATTCTGGCTTTGGTGTTATAGGAGCGTCAGTGTTGCTATGGCCCTGTCTCACTCTAGCTCGATTGTTATGTGAGCGTCAGTGTTGCTATGGCCCTGTTTATTATACATGCGTCAGTGTTGCTATGGCCCTGTCTCACTCTAGCTCGATTTTTATATGAGCGTCAGTGTTGCTATAGCCCTGTCTCACTCTAGATTTGTTGTTATCCCCTACGTTCATCGTTATTTTAATTAATTTACTTATGGTAGTTTTGTACGCCTTAAAACTAAACATCATCACGCTTACAACTAATGAAATACTTTATAAAATTTACATGTATTAGAAAATTATTTATAAGAAATTAAAGAAATTAAAGGAAGTACGGCAATTCATTGTACACAAATAATAAAAGTAAAACAATATTCATTCAATTTGTGAGCGCATTTTGTGGGGCCAAAATGCGTCCTCACACTCCCTCCCTACTTCCGGGAAGATTTTTCAGCCCGTATGCCACCTCTTCGAGTGATGCGAACTTGGTAGTGATGCCCTTCGATCTCTAGTTTGAAATTCTTCTGCTGACCTCTCCTAGGACCGTCCTCCTTGGTTCGCTGGTGCCTGATGTCTGTTCATAGATACTGACCTTGCCACTGTTGATATTGTCAAAAATTACTTAGATCGTTCGCGATGTGTCACCCTCAATCTTCACTGCGCAACTGAGAAAGTGCTCTGAGACGTAGGAGCTACCTTGGGATGTCTTAAATTTTGGCGGGAAGTTGGGGAGTGCGATGTCTTGATTCGACGCTCGTCTGCTGAAGATCACTTGGGGAACTGTAGGCCTTAAGATCGCCGATGTGAGCTGTTCTTGTCCTGTTAGGGTTGATCCTTAAGGTGACTATCACTGAAGATGTAAAGTTGATGATCTGGAACGGGCCATCATATTTTGGGGCCAGCTTGGCAGCGAAGTTGTCTGATGCTTTTGACAAGTGGTGCGACCGTACTAGTACCATATCTCCTATATGTGGTTTCCATGCTCGCCGTCTGAGGTTATAGTGTCTCGCTTGCTCATTCGATGCCATCTGCATATTTCGTCGTGCGATCTTGTAGATCTCTCGTAGATGCGTAGCTCTTTGCTCTGAGTTTGTTGGTTCTTTACCGGTGCCTAAGGTCGCCTCATCGTAGAGTGAGTTGGGAAGTCTTGGCTCGCGTCCCTGAACTAAGAAAGCAGGCGAATATCCGGTAGCGCTAGATGTGCTGCTATTGATGGCGAGCGCTATTTCTGGGGTATACTCATCCCAATCCCGTTGGTCTTTACCCGTATATTGAGTGATGATGGTCTTGATGGTCCGGTTTGCGCGCTCCGTGGGGTTTTCGCGTGGTGTGTAGGGTGCTGTAAATTGCTGGCGTACTTCAATGGCTCTTAAGTATTCTCTGAAATTTTTACTGGTGAACTGCACGCCATTATCAGTGAGGAAAGCTTTGGGTGTCCCAAATCTTGAAATGATCCTTTCCCGAAAAGCCTGTTGTAAAGTACTTGAGGTAGCCTTCCGCAAAGGAACGATTTCCACCCATTTGGAGAACTTATCTAGAAATACCAGCAGCATAGTATGTCCTCTCCTTGATCGTGGAAGCGGGCCGATAAAATCGGCGCAAACAGTGGCCCATGGTTCTTCAGGGATACTGGTTAACATCTCGCCGGCGGGTTTCCTCTGCTCGGACTTGTATTTCTGGCAAGAGTCACAGTGTCTTACATACCAACTAATGTCCCGAAACATACCAGGCCAGTAGAAGTTTCTCGCAATTCGGGCTATGGTTCTTCGTATGCCCTGGTGTCCGGCGCTAGGTTGATCATGGTTTTCCAATAGTACCCTTTTGCGATCTGGACGGCCCACGCACAGCTTCTATGGTTCCTCATCGTCATCACCCACCTCGTGCGGGATGTATCGGTAGAGGCGACCATTCTCCAAAGCATAGTCAGGATATTTCTCTGGGTTGCTGACTACCTTGGTTTTCTGTTGTTTCAACCAGTTGCATGCTGATTCTGCGGCTTCTAGTCCCATGTTAATCTCGTCTATAGCCCTAGGTTGGCGGGACAGTGTGTCTGCGACGACGTTGTACTTCCCTTTGCGATACCGTACCCCATACGAGTGTTGTTGAAGCTTCAATTCTTCCTCCAGGAAAGTTTCTATCTCGTCGCTGCTTTGACCTTCACTCACGGTCCGCAGAATATCTTTGGTGTCACTGCCATCTTCCGAGCCTGATTTCAAGTCTACCTCGTACCCATCGCATCTAAGCTTTACTTCTGCTTCTGCCAAGAAATCCATCCCTATTGTCACAGAATCATTAGCTGTTGGTAACACTAGAAATTTTATGAGATGTCTTCGGCTACCAAGTTGAACTTCTGATAGTAAAGCTGTCGTTACTTGTAAGGTAGTGCCATCAGCTAGACGTACTCTCATTCTGGTGGGTGTGGTGCATGCATGATCTCCTAGATTGTCGACAAACATTTTTGATACAAAACTGCGTGTCGCTCCCGTGTCTATTGTTGCGATTACCGGCCTTCCATCCATGTGTATGGCGGCTGTAAGGTGTCGTCCGGTGATTTGAAATGGCGTTGTTACTTTCGGAGATTGGTGATCATGGTGAGCATTTCCCGACTTCTTTCTGCAGCACTCTATGGTCTTCACGCCCTGCTTACCACATTGCCAGCAGAATAGTTTGGTTGCATTCCGACAATTTCTTGCGTAATGCCCGTCCTGACCACAGCGACGGCATGCGGTGTTGGTGTTGATGACAGCTTTGTATTTTTGTGGAACGCTTTGGGCTTCTAGGCATGACTCGACTGTGCGGTGCTTGGCCTCGCGGATCTCAGGTGCCGATGTTGTCTTGCGGTGGCTCAGGATATTCTCATATTGGTCACACAGCTCAACCAAATCTTCTAATGTCTTGAAGTCTTGTCGCTTAGCAAAAGTTTGGTATTCTCTACGACTATTTCGATAAATATGATCGATCTTCTTTTCGTGAGAGTAATCGGTGTGACGCATGAGGTTTTGCATTGCTATGACATAGTCTTTGAAAAGCTCCGTTGGTCCTTGGAATCTCTGCCTCACGTCGTCATCAAGTCGTTCTTGATATAACGATGACAGGAAAAACTTAAGGAAATCTCGTTTAAATTCGCTCCATTGTAGCCAAGGTTTCTTATTGTTGCGATGCCAGTGGAGACCTTTCCCTTGCATAATCTTGGGGGATTTAGGAAAAGGTGAGGAGGGAGAGGATGCATTCGTCAACGAGAGAGTCTACGGAGAGGAAAAGATGTATTCGTCAACGAGAGAGGCTACGGAGAGGAAAAAGATGCAACCGTATTTCCGTGAGCGGAGTGCTGATCCGCTGGACCGGCACTGAGCACTCTCGGCTCATCACTTCAGCTTCCGCGCAACGATCCGTTGGACCATCCGTTGAAGCCAAAGCGACGAGAGCGGCTACAGAGAGGAGAGAGAGGCTACGGAGAGGAAAAAGGATGCAACCGCATTTCCGTGAGCGGAGTGCTGATCCGCTGGACCGGCACTGAGCACTCTCGGCTCATCACTTCAGCTTCCGCGGAACGATCCGCTGGACCATCCGTTGAAGCCAAAGCAACGAGAGCGGCTACAGAGAGGGAAGAGAGGCTACGGAGAGGCAAAAGATGCAACCGTATTTCCGTGAGCGGAGTGCTGATCCGCTGGACCGGCACTTAGCACTCTCGGCTCATCACTTCAGCTTCCGCGCAACGATCCGCTGGACTATCCGTTGAAGCCAAAGCAACGAGAGCGGCTACAGAGAGGAGAGAGAGGCTATGCAGAGGAAAAGATGCAACCGTATTTCCGTGAGCGGAGTGCTGATCCGCTGGACCGGCACTGAGCACTCTCGGCTCATCACTTCGGCTTCCGCGCAACGATCCGCTGGACCATCTGTTGAAGCCAAAGCGACGAGAGCAGCTACAGAGAGGAGAGAGAGGCTACGGAGAGGAAAAGATGTATTCGTCAACGAGAGAGGCTACGGAGAGGAAAAGATGCAACCGTATTTCCGTGGTCCGAGTGCTGATCCGCTGGACCGGCACTTAGCACTTTCGGCTCATCACTTCAGCTTCCGCGCAATGATCCGCTGGACCATCCGTTGAAGCCAAAGCGACGAGAGCGGCTACAGAGAGTAGGGAGGGGTTATGGAGAGGAAATAGATGCAACCGTATTTCCGTGAGCGGAGTGCTGATCCGCTATACCGGCACTTAGCACTCTCGGCTCATCACTTCAGCTTCCGCGCAACGATCCGCTGGACCATCCGTTGAAGCCAAAGCAATGAGAGCGGCTACGGGGAGGAGAGAGAGGCTACGGAGAGGAAAAGATGCAACCGTATTTCCGTGAGCGGAGTGCTGATCCGCTGGACCGGCACTTAGCACTGAAACGACCTTTTTCACCTCGGTCTTCACGAGGTGGTGTTTCTTTATGAGGTCCGTGGACCTTGTCTATAGCTGGGGTAGGCTCAGGGCTGTCCAGGGTCGAATGTTCAAGATATTTTTATTGAAGACGGAACCCGTGTTAGATGTTATTAAACACGTTTATTTTGTAATCCAATTGTTAATAATTAATTAGATTATAGCTAACAAAGTATCTTGGTTATTAGGAACAATGATTTTCTTATAAGGGAAAAAAATGATTTTTTTCTGGTAAGAAAAAAAACTGGCGTTGTTGTGGCGATGAAAGCTGTTGTGATGAAAGATGACGGCTAGGGTATCTGGTGGAATGCGTGAGTATTTCGCTAGAGCTATTCTTGCTGGAAATCGTGTGCTGGCTCGGTGTGTCTAACACGCTAGTGTGTTACTAGGAATTTCACTGATACTACTAACTATCGTGTACTGTGCTTCGGGGTATCTAACACGCTCGTGTGTGCTTTACTCGGGGTATCTAACACGCGCGTATGTCACTATGAACTTTAATTATATCACTAACGATCGTGTGTTTTCTCAGTGTCTTTAACACATTCGTGTGTTGCTAGGAATTTCACTTTGATTTCGCGTGAGTCACTTGCTTAAAAGAGAATACAATCTTGTTTACGCTGGGCTCGGGACCGTGACCTTGTAACAGTAGGGGGATTTAGGAAAAGGTGAGGAGGGAGAGGATGTATTCGTCAGCGAGAGAGTCCACGGAGAGGAAAAGACGTATTCGTCAACGAGAGAGGAGAGGAAAAGATGCAACCGTATTTCCGTGAGCGGAGTGCTGATCCGCTGGACCGGCACTGAGCACTCTCGGCTCATCACTTTAGCTTCCGCGCAACGATCCGCTGGACCATCCGTTGAAGCCAAAGCAACGAGAGCGGCTACAGAGAGGAAAGAGAGGCTACGGAGAGGAAAAGATGCAACCGTATTTCCGTGAGCGGAGTGCTGATCCGCTGGACCGGCACTTAGCACTCTCGGCTCATCACTTCAGCTTCCGCGCAACGATCCGCTGGACCATCCGTTGAAGCCAAAGCAACGAGAGCGGCTACAGAGAGGAAAGAGAGGCTACGGAGAGGAAAAGATGCAACCGTAATTCCGTGAGCGGAGTGCTGATCCGCTGGACCGGCACTTAGCACTCTCGGCTCATCACTTCAGCTTCCGCGCAACGATCCGCTGGACCATCCGTTGAAGCCAAAGCAACGAGAGCGGCTACAGAGAGGAGAGAGAGGCTACGGAGAGGAAAAGATGTATTCGTCAACGAGAGAGGCTACGGAGAGGAAAAGATGCAACCGGATTTCCGTGAGCGGAGCGCTGATCCGCTGGACCGGCACTGAGCACTCTCGGCTCATCACTTCAGCTTCCGCGCAACGATCCGCTGGACCATCCGTTGAAGCCAAAGCAACGAGAGCGGCTACAGAGAGGAAAGAGAGGCTACGGAGAGGAAATGATGCAACCGTATTTCCGTGAGCGGAGTGCTGATCCGCTGGACCGGCACTGAGCACTCTCGGCTCATCACTTCAGCTTCCGCGCAACGATCCACTGGACCATCCGTTGAAGCTAAAGCAACGAGAGCGGCTACAGAGAGGGAAGAGATGCTACGGAGAGGCAAAAGATGCAACCGTATTTCCGTGAGCGGAGTGCTGATCCGCTGGACCGGCACTTAGCACTCTCGGCTCATCACTTCAGCTTCCGCGCAACGATCCGCTGGACCATCCGTTGAAGCCAAAGCAACGAGAGTGGCTACAGAGAGAAGAGAGAGGCTACGGAGAGGAAAAGATGTATTCGTCAACGAGAGAGGCTAGGGAGAGGAAAAGATGTATTCGTCAACGAGAGAGGCTACGGAGAGGAAAAGGATGCAACCGCATTTCCGTGAGCGGATTGCTGATCCGCTGGACCGGCACTGAGCACTCTCGGCTCATCACTTCAGCTTCCGCGCAACGATCCGTTGGACCATCCGTTGAAGCCAAAGCGACGAGAGCGGCTACAGAGAGGAGAGAGAGGCTACGGAGAGGAAAAAGGATGCAACCGCATTTCCGTGAGCGGAGTGCTGATCCGCTGGACCGGCACTGAGCACTCTCGGCTCACCACTTCAGCTTCCGCGCAACGATCCGTTGGACCATCCGTTGAAGCCAAAGCGACGAGAGCGGCTACAGAGAGGAGAGAGAGGCTACGGAGAGGAAAAAGGATGCAACCGTATTTCCGTGAGCGGAGTGCTGATCCGCTGGACCGGCACTGAGCGCTCTCGGCTCATCACTTCAGCTTCCGCGCAACGATCCGTTGGACCATCCGTTGAAGCCAAAGCGACGAGAGCGGCTACAGAGAGGAAAAAGGATGCAACCGCATTTCCGTGAGCGGAGTGCTGATCCGCTGGACCGGCACTGAGAACTCTCGGCTCATCACTTCAGCTTCCGCGCAACGATCCGTTGGACCATCCGTTGAAGCCAAAGCGACGAGAGCGGCTACAGAGAGGAGAGAGAGGCTACGGAGAGGAAAAAGTATGCAACCGCATTTCCGTGAGCGGAGTGCTGATCCGCTGGACCGGCACTGAGCACTCTCGGCTCATCACTTCAGCTTCCGCGCAACGATCCGTTGGACCATCCGTTGAAGCCAAAGCGACGAGAGCGGCTACAGAGAGGAGAGAGAGGCTACGGAGAGGAAAAAAGATGCAACCGCATTTCCGTGAGCGGAGTGCTGATCCGCTGGACCGGCACTGAGCACTCTCGGCTCATCACTTCAGCTTCCGCGCAACGATCCGTTGGACCATCCGTTGAAGCCAAAGCGACGAGAGCGGCTACAGAGAGGAGAGAGAGGCTACGGAGAGGAAAAAGGATGCAACCGCATTTCCGTGAGCGGAGTGCTGATCCGCTGGACCGGCACTGAGCACTCTCGACTCATCACTTCAGCTTCCGCGCAACGATCCGTTGGACCATCCGTTGAAGCCAAAGCGACGAGAGCGGCTACAGAGAGGAGAGAGAGGCTACGGAGAGGGAAAAAGGATGCAACCGCATTTCCGTGAGCGGAGTGCTGATCCGCTGGACCGGCACTGAGCACTCTCGGCTCATCACTTCAGCTTCCGCGCAACGATCCGTTGGACCATCCGTTGAAGCCAAAGCGACGAGAGCGGCTACAGGGAGGAGAGAGAGGCTACGGAGAGGAAAAGGCGCAACCGTGTTTCCGTGAGCGGAGTGCTGATCCGCTGGACCGGCACTGAGCACTCTCGGCTCATCACTTCAGCTTCCGCGCAACGATCCGTTGGACCATCCGTTGAAGCCAAAGCGACGAGAGCGGCTACAGAGAGGAGAGAGAGGCTACGGAGAGGAAAAAGGATGCAACCGCATTTCCGTGAGCGGAGTGCTGATCCGCTGGACCGGCACTGAGCACTCTCGGCTCCTCAGTTCAGCTTCCGCGCAACGATCAGTTGGACCATCCGTTGAAGCCAAAGCGACGAGAGCGGCTACAGAGAGGAGAGAGAGGCTACGGAGAGGAAAAAGGATGCAACCGCATTTCAGTGAGCGGAGTGCTGATCCGCTGGACCGGCACTGAGCACTCTCGGCTCATCACTTCAGCTTCCGCGCAACGATCCGTTGGACCATCCGTTGAAGCCAAAGCGACGAGAGCGGCTACAGAGAGGAGAGAGGCTACGGAGAGGAAAAAGGATGCAACCGCATTTCCGTGAGCGGAGTGCTGATCCGCTGGACCGGCACTGAGCACTCTCGGCTCATCACTTCAGCTTCCGCGCAACGATCCGTTGGACCATCCGTTTAAGCCAAAGCGACGAGAGCGGCTACAGAGAGGAGAGAGAGGCTACGGAGAGGAAAAAGGATGCAACCGCATTTCCGTGAGCGGAGTGCTGATCCGCTGGAACGGCACTGAGCACTCTCGGCTCATCACTTCAGCTTCCGCGCAACGATCCGTTGGACCATCCGTTGAAGCCAAAGCGACGAGAGCGGCTACAGAGAGGAGAGAGAGGCTACGGAGAGGAAAAAGGATGCAACCGCATTTCCGTGAGCGGAGTGCTGATCCGCTGGACCGGCACTGAGCACTCTCGGCTCATCACTTCAGCTTCCGCGCAACGATCCGTTGGACCATCCGTTGAAGCCAAAGCGACGAGAGCGGCTACAGAGAGGAGAGAGAGGCTACGGAGAGGAAAAAGGATGCAACCGCATTTCCGTGAGCGGAGTGCTGATCCGCTGGACCGGCACTGAGCACTCTCCACTCATCACTTCAGCTTCCGCGCAACGATCCGTTGGACCATCCGTTGAAGCCAAAGCGACGAGAGCGGCTACAGAGAGGAGAGAGAGGCTACGGAGAGGGAAAAAGGATGCAACCGCATTTCCGTGAGCGGAGTGCTGATCCGCTGGACCGGCACTGAGCACTCTCGGCTCATCACTTCAGCTTCCGCGCAACGATCCGTTGGACCATCCGTTGAAGCCAAAGCGACGAGAGCGGCTACAGGGAGGAGAGAGAGGCTACGGAGAGGAAAAGGCGCAACCGTGTTTCCGTGAGCGGAGTGCTGATCCGCTGGACCGGCACTGAGCACTCTCGGCTCATCACTTCAGCTTCCGCGCAACGATCCGTTGGACCATCCGTTGAAGCCAAAGCGACGAGAGCGGCTACCGAGAGGAGAGAGAGGCTACGGAGAGGAAAAAGTATGCAACCGCATTTCCGTGAGCGGAGTGCTGATCCGCTGGACCGGCACTGAGCACTCTCGGCTCATCACTTCAGCTTCCGCGCAACGATCCGTTGGACCATCCGTTGAAGCCAAAGCGACGAGAGCGGCTACAGAGAGGAGAGAGAGGCTACGGAGAGGAAAAAGGATGCAACCGCATTTCCGTGAGCGGAGTGCTGATCCGCTGGACCGGCACTGAGCACTCTCGGCTCATCACTTCAGCTTCCGCGCAACGATCCGTTGGACCATCCGTTGAAGCCAAAGCGACGAGAGCGGCTACAGAGAGGAGAGAGAGGCTACGGAGAGGAAAAAGGATGCAACCGCATTTCCGTGAGCGGAGTGCTGATCCACTGGACCGGCACTGAGCACTCTCGACTCATCACTTCAGCTTCCGCGCAACGATCCGTTGGACCATCCGTTGAAGCCAAAGCGACGAGAGCGGCTACAGAGAGGAGAGAGAGGCTACGGAGAGGGAAAAAGGATGCAACCGCATTTCCGTGAGCGGAGTGCTGATCCGCTGGACCGGCACTGAGCACTCTCGGCTCATCACTTCAGCTTCCGCGCAACGATCCGTTGGACCATCCGTTGAAGCTAAAGCGACGAGAGCGGCTACAGGGAGGAGAGAGAGGCTACGGAGAGGAAAAGGCGCAACCGTGTTTCCGTGAGCGGAGTGCTGATCCGCTGGACCGGCACTGAGCACTCTCGGCTCATCACTTCAGCTTCCGCGCAACGATCCGTTGGACCATCCGTTGAAGCCAAAGCGACGAGAGCGGCTACAGAGAGGAGAGAGAGGCTACGGAGAGGAAAAAGGATGCAACCGCATTTCCGTGAGCGGAGTGCTGATCCGCTGGACCGGCACTGAGCACTCTCGGCTCCTCAGTTCAGCTTCCGCGCAACGATCCGTTGGACCATCCGTTGAAGCCAAAGCGACGAGAGCGGCTACAGAGAGGAGAGAGAGGCTACGGAGAGGAAAAAGGATGCAACCGCATTTCCGTGAGCGGAGTGCTGATCCGCTTGACCGGCACTGAGCACTCTCGGCTCATCACTTCAGCTTCCGCGCAACGATCCGTTGGACCATCCGTTGAAGCCAAAGCGACGAGAGCGGCTACAGAGAGGAGAGAGAGGCTACGGAGAGGAAAAAGGATGCAACCGCATTTCCGTGAGCGGAGTGCTGATCCGCTGGACCGGCACTGAGCACTCTCGGCTCATCACTTCAGCTTCCGCGCAACGATCCGTTGGACCATCCGTTGAAGCCAAAGCGACGAGAGCGGCTACAGAGAGGAGAGAGAGGCTACGGAGAGGAAAAAGGATGCAACCGCACATCCGTGAGCGGAGTGCTGATCCGCTGGAACGGCACTGAGCACTCTCGGCTCATCACTTCAGCTTCCGCGCAACGATCTGTTGGACCATCCGTTGAAGCCAAAGCGACGAGAGCGGCTACAGAGAGGAGAGAGAGGCTACGGAGAGGAAAAAGGATGCAGCCGCATTTCCGTGAGCGGAGTGCTGATCCGCTGGACCGGCACTGAGCACTCTCGGCTCATCACTTCAGCTTTCGCGCAACGATCCGTTGGACCATCCGTGGAAGCCAAAGCGATGAGAGCGGCTACAGAGAGAAGAGAGAGGCTACGGAGAGAGTTTTGTCTTTAACCACTACACGTGTAGTGGTTAGAGACAGGAGACTTGAGAGGTCTTACCCTTATCGCGGTCCACGAGCAACAGGCAGTTTTCGTGTTGTACCGTCCCTTTTATGTGTTTCCAAATGTCAGCGTTGCTATGCGTCAGTGTTGCTATGGCCCTGTCTCACTATAGCTCGATTGTTATGTGAGCGTCAGTGTTGCTATGGCCCTGTTTGTTATACGTGCGTCAGTGTTGCTATGGCCCTGTCTCACTCTAGCTCGATTTTTATACGAGCGTCAGTGTTGCTATGGCCCTGTCTCACTCTAGCTTTATTGTTATACCCTACGTTCATCGTCATTTTAATTAATTTATTGTGGTAGGTTTGTATGCCTTCAAACTTAACGCCATTACACTTACAACTAATGAAATACTAATGAATAATTTACATGTATTCGAAAATTATTTATAAAAACTTAAAGGTACAAGAATTCATTTTACACAGACAATAAAAGAAAGAAAAAACAATATTCAGTTAATTTGTGAGCGCATTTTGTAGCGCCAAAATGCGTCCTCACAGCACTCTCGGCTCATCACTTCAGCTTCCGCGCAACGATCCGCTGGACCATCCGTTGAAGCCAAAGCGACGAGAGCGGCTACAGAGAGGAGAGAGAGGCTATGGAGAGGAAAGAGATGTAACCGTATTTCCGTGAGCGGAGTGCTGATCCGCTGGACTGGCACTTAGCACTCTCGGCTCATCACTTTAGCTTCCGCGCAACGATCCGCTGGACCATCCGTTGAAGCCAAAGCAACAAGAGCGGCTACGGAGAGGAGAGAGAGGCTACGGAAAGGAAAAGATGCAACCGTATTTCCGTGAGCGGAGTGCTGATCCGCTGGACCGGCACTTAGCACTCTCGGCTCATCACTTCAGCTTCCGCGCAACGTTCCGCTGGACCATCCGTTGAAGCCAAAGCAACGAGAGCGGCTACAGAGAGGAGAGAGAGGCTACGGAGAGGAAAAGATGTATTCGTCAACGAGAGAGGCTACGGAGAGGAAAAGATGCAACCGTATTTCCGTGAACGGAGCGCTGATCCGCTGGACCGGCACTGAGCACTCTCGGCTCATCACTTCAGCTTCCGCGCAACGATCGGCTGGACCATCCGTTGAAGCCAAAGCGACGAGAGCGGCTACAGAGAGGAGAGAGGGGCTATGGAGAGGAAAGAGATGTAACCGTATTTCCGTGAGCGGAGTGCTGATCCGCTGGACCGGCACTTAGCACTCTCGGCTCATCACTTTAGCTTCCGCGCAACGATCCGCTGGACCATCCGTTGAAGCCAAAGCAACGAGAGCGGCTACAGGGAGGAGAGAGAGGCTACGGAGAGGAAAAGATGCAACCGTATTTCCGTGAGCGGAGTGCTGATCCGCTGGACCGGCACTTAGCACTCTCGGCTCATCACTTCAGCTTCCGCGCAACGATCGGCTGGACCATCCGTTGAAGCCAAAGCGACGAGAGCGGCTACAGAGAGGAGAGAGGGGCTATGGAGAGGAATGAGATGTAACCGTATTTCCGTGAGCGGAGTGCTGATCCGCTGGACCGGCACTTAGCACTCTCGGCTCATCACTTTAGCTTCCGCGCAACGATCCGCTGGACCATCCGTTGAAGCCAAAGCAACAAGAGCGGCTACGGAGAGGAGAGAGAGGCTATGGAAAGGAGAGGAGAGGAGAGGCAAACGGAGAGAGTTTTGTCTCCAACCACTACAAGTGCAGTGGTTGAAGACAGGAGACTTGAGAGGTCTTACCCTTATCGCGGTCCACGAGCAACAGGCATTTTTCGTGTTGTACCGTCCCTTTTATGTGTTTCCAAATGTCAGCGTTGCTATAGTCCTGTCTGATTCTAGCTTTGGTGTTATAGGAGCGTCAGTGTTGCTATGGCCCTGTCTCACTCTAGCTCGATTGTTATGTGAGCGTCAGTGTTGCTATGGCCCTGTTTATTATACATGCGTCAGTGTTGCTATGGCCCTGTCTCACTCTAGCTCGATTTTTATATGAGCGTCAGTGTTGCTATGGCCCTGTCTCACTCTAGATTTGTTGTTATCCCATACGTTCATCGTTATTTTAATTAATTTACTTATGGTAGTTTTGTACGCCTTAAAACTAAACATCATCACGCTTACAACTAATGAAATACTTTATAAAATTTACATGTATTAGAAAATTATTTATAAGAAATTAAAGAAATTAAAGGAAGTACGGCAATTCATTGTACACAAATAATAAAAGTAAAACAATATTCATTCAATTTGTGAGCGCATTTTGTGGCGCCAAAATGCGTCCTAACACTCACTTGAAACGACCTTTTTCACCTCGGTCTTCACGAGGTGGTGTTTCTTTATGAGGCCCGTGGACCTTGTCTATAGCTGGGGTAGGCTCAGGGCTGTCCAGGGTCGAATGTTCAAGGTATTTTTATTGAAGACGGAACCCGTGTTAGATGTTATTAAACACGTTTATTTTGTAACCCAATTCTTAATAATTAATTAGATTATAGCTAACAAAGTATCTTGGTTATTAGGAACAATAATTTTCTTATAAGGTAAAAACAATGATTTTTCCTGGTAAGAAAAAAAAACTGGCGTTGTTGTGGCGATGAAAGCCGTAGTGATAAAAGATGACGGCTAGGGTATCTGGTGGAATGCGTGAGTATTTCGCTAGAGCTATTCTTGCTGGAAATCGTGTGCTGGCTCGGTGTATCTAACACGCTCGTGTGTTACTAGGAATTTCACTGGTACTACTAACGATCGTGTACTGTGTCTCGGGGTATCTAACACGCTCGTGTGTGCTTTGCTCGGGGTATCTAACACGCGCGTATGTCACTATGAACTTTGCTTGTATCACTAACGATCGTGTGGTTTCTCAGTGTCTTTAACACATTCGTGTGTTGCTAGGAATTTCACTATGATTTCGCGTGAGCTACTTGCTTAAAAGAGAATACAAACTTGTTTACGCTTGGCTCTGGACCATGACCCTGTAACGGTAGGGGGGATTTAGGAAAAGGTGAGGAGGGAGAGGATGTATTCGTCAACGAGAGAGTCCACGGAGAGGAAAAGACGTATTCGTCAACGAGAGAGGAGAGGAAAAGATGCAACCGTATTTCCGTGAGCGGAGTGCTGATCCGCTGGACCGGCACTGAGCACTCTCGGCTCATCACTTTAGCTTCCGCGCAACGATCCGCTGGACCATCCGTTGAAGCCAAAGCAACGAGAGCGGCTACAGAGAGGAAAGAGAGGCTACGAAGAGGAAGAGATGCAACCGTATTTCCGTGAGCGGAGTGCTGATCCGCTGGACCGGCACTTAGCACTCTCGGCTCATCACTTCAGCTTCCGCGCAACGTTCCGCTGGACCATCCGTTGAAGCCAAAGCAACGAGAGCGGCTACAGAGAGGAGAGAGAGGCTACGGAGAGGAAAAGATGTATTCGTCAACGAGAGAGGCTACGGAGAGGAAAAGATGCAACCGTATTTCCGTGAACGGAGCGCTGATCCGCTGGACCGGCACTGAGCACTCTCGGCTCATCACTTCAGCTTCTGCGCAACGATCCGCTGGACCATCCGTTGAAGCCAAAGCAACGAGAGCGGCTACAGAGAGGAAAGAGAGGCTACGGAGAGGAAAAGATGCAACCGTATTTCCGTGAGCGGAGTGCTGATCCGCTGGACCGGCACTGAGCACTCTCGGCTCATCACTTCAGCTTCCGCGCAACGATCCGCTGGACCATCCGTTGAAGCCAAAGCAACGAGAGCGGCTACAGAGAGGGAAGAGATGCTACGGAGAGGAAAATATGTATTCGTCAACGAGAGAGGCTACGGAGAGGAAAAGATGTAACCGTATTTCCGTGAGCGGAGTGCTGATCCGCTGGACCGGCACTGAGCACTCTCGGCTCATCACTTCGGCTTCCGCGCAACGATCCGCTGGACCATCCGTTGAAGCCAAAGCGACGAGAGCGGCTACAGAGAGGAGAGAGAGGCTACGGAGAGGAAAAGATATATTCGTCAACGAGAGAGGCTACGGAGAGGAAAAGATGCAACCGTATTTCCGTGAGCGGAGTGCTGATCCGCTGGACCGGCACTGAGCACTCTCGGCTCATCGCTTCAGCTTCCGCGCAACGATCCGCTGGACCATCCGTTGAAGCCAAAGCAACGAGAGCGGCTACAGAGAGGGGAGAGAGGCTACGGAGAGGAAAAGATGTATTCGTCAACGAGAGAGGCTACGGAGAGGAAAAGATGCAACCGTATTTCCGTGAGCGGAGTGCTGATCCGCTGGACCGGCACTGAGCACTCTCGGCTCATCACTTCAGCTTCCGCGCAACGATCCGCTGGACCATCCGTTGTAGCCAAAGCAACGAGAGCGGCTACAGAGAGGGAAGAGAGGCTACGGAGAGGCAAAAGATGCAACCGTATTTCCGTGAGCGGAGTGCTGATCCGCTGGACCGGCACTTAGCACTCGGCTCATCACTTCAGCTTCCGCGCAACGATCCGCTGGACCATCCGTTGAAGCCAAAGCAACGAGAGCGGCTACAGAGAGGAGAGAGAGGCTACGAAGAGGAAAAGATGCAACCGTATTTCCGTGAGCGGACTGCTGATCCGCTGGACCGGCACTGAGCACTCTCGGCTCATCACTTCAGCTTCCGCGCAACGATCCGCTGGACCATCCGTTGAAGCCAAAGCGACGAGAGCGGCTACAGAGAGTAGGGAGGGGTTATGGAGAGGAAAGAGATGCAACCGTATTTCCGTGAGCGGAGTGCTGATCCGCTGGACCGGCACATAGCACTCTCGGCTCATCACTTCAGCTTCCGCGCAACGAACCGCTGGACCATCCGTTGAAGCCAAAGCAACGAGAGCGGCTACAGGGAGGAGAGAGAGGCTACGGAGAGGAAAAGATGCAACCGTATTTCCGTGAGCGGAGTGCTGATCCGCTGGACCGGCACTTAGCACTCTCGGCTCATCACTTCAGCTTCCGCGCAACGATCGGCTGGACCATCCGTTGAAGCCAAAGCGACGAGAGCGGCTACAGAGAGGAGAGAGGGGCTATGGAGAGGAAAGAGATGTAACCGTATTTCCGTGAGCGGAGTGCTGATCCGCTGGACCGGCACTTAGCACTCTCGGCTCATCACTTTAGCTTCCGCGCAACGATCCGCTGGACCATCCGTTGAAGCCAAAGCAACAAGAGCGGCTACGGAGAGGAGAGAGAGGCTATGGAAAGGAGAGGAGAGGAGAGGCAAACGGAGAGAGTTTTGTCTCCAACCACTACAAGTGCAGTGGTTGAAGACAGGAGACTTGAGAGGTCTTACCCTTATCGCGGTCCACGAGCAACAGGCATTTTTCGTGTTGTACCGTCCCTTTTATGTGTTTCCAAATGTCAGCGTTGCTATAGTCCTGTCTTATTCTAGCTTTGGTGTTATAGGAGCGTCAGTGTTGCTATGGCCCTGTCTCACTCTAGCTCGATTGTTATGTGAGCGTCAGTGTTGCTATGGCCCTGTTTATTATACATGCGTCAGTGTTGCTATGGCCCTGTCTCACTCTAGCTCGATTTTTATATGAGCGTCAGTGTTGCTATGGCCCTGTCTCACTCTAGATTCGTTGTTATCCCCTACGTTCATCGTTATTTTAATTAATTTACTTATGGTAGTTTTGTACGCCTTAAAACTAAACATCATCAAGCTTACAACTAATGAAATACTTTATAAAATGCACATGTATTAGAAAATTATTTATAAGAAATTAAAGAAATTAAAGGAAGTACGGCAATTCATTGTACACAAATAATAAAAGTAAAACAATATTCATTCAATTTGTGAGCGCATTTTGTGGCGCCAAAATGCGTCCTCACACTCACTTGAAACGACCTTTTTCACCTCGGTCTTCACGAGGTGGTGTTTCTTTATGAGGCCCGTGGACCTTGTCTATAGCTGGGGTAGGCTCAGGGCTGTCCAGGGTCGAATGTTCAAGGTATTTTTATTGAAGACGGAACCCGTGTTAGATGTTATTAAACACGTTTATTTTGTAACCCAATTCTTAATAATTAATTAGATTATAGCTAACAAAGTATCTTGGTTATTAGGAACAATAATTTTCTTATAAGGTAAAAACAATGATTTTTCCTGGTAAGAAAAAAAAACTGGCGTTGTTGTGGCGATGAAAGCCGTAGTGATAAAAGATGACGGCTAGGGTATCTGGTGGAATGCGTGAGTATTTCGCTAGAGCTATTCTTGCTGGAAATCGTGTGCTGGCTCGGTGTATCTAACACGCTCGTGTGTTACTTGGAATTTCACTGGTACTACTAACGATCGTGTACTGTGTCTCGGGGTATCTAACACGCTCGTGTGTGCTTTGCTCGGGGTATCTAACACGCGCGTATGTCACTATGAACTTTGCTTGTATCACTAACGATCGTGTGGTTTCTCAGTGTCTTTAACACATTCGTGTGTTGCTATATATATATATATATATATATATATATATATATATATATATATATATATATATATATATATATATATATATATATATATATATATATATATATATATATATATATATATATATATATATATATATATATATATATATATATATATATATATATATATATATATATATATATATATATATATATATATATATATATATATATATATATATATATATATATATATATATATATATATATATATATATATATATATATATATATATATATATATATATATATATATATATATATATATATATATATATATATATATATATATATATATATATATATATATATATATATATATATATATATATATATATATATATATATATATATATATATATATATATATATATATATATATATATATATATATATATATATATATATATATATATATATATATATATATATATATATATATATATATATATATATATATATATATATATATATATATATATATATATATATATATATATATATATATATATATATATATATATATATATATATATATATATATATATATATATATATATATATATATATATATATATATATATATATATATATATATATATATATATATATATATATATATATATATATATATATATATATATATATATATATATATATATATATATATATATATATATATATATATATATATATATATATATATATATATATATATATATATATATATATATATATATATATATTATATATATATATATATATATATATATATATATATATATATATATATATATATATATATATATATATATATATATATATATATATATATATATATTATATATATATATATATATATATATATATATATATATATATATATATATATATATATATATATATATATATATATATATATATATATATATATATATATATATATATATATATATATATATATATATATATATATATATATATATATATATATATATATATATATATATATATATATATATATATATATATATATATATATATATATATATATATATATATATATATATATATATATATATATATATATATATATATATATATATATATATATATATATATATATATATATATATATATATATATATATATATATATATATATATATATATATATATATATATATATATATATATATATATATATATATATATATATATATATATATATATATATATATATATATATATATATATATATATATATATATATATATATATATATATATATATATATATATATATATATATATATATATATATATATATATATATATATATATATATATATATATATATATATATATATATATATATATATATATATATATATATATATATATATATATATATATATATATATATATATATATATATATATATATATATATATATATATATATATATATATATATATATATATATATATATATATATATATATATATATATATATATATATATATATATATATATATATATATATATATATATATATATATATATATATATATATATATATATATATATATATATATATATATATATATATATATATATATATATATATATATATATATATATATATATATATATATATATATATATATATATATATATATATATATATATATATATATATATATATATATATATATATATATATATATATATATATATATATATATATATATATATATATATATATATATATATATATATATATATATATATATATATATATATATATATATATATATATATATATATATATATATATATATATATATATATATATATATATATATATATATATATATATATATATATATATATATATATATATATATATATATATATATATATATATATATATATATATATATATATATATATATATATATATATATATATATATATATATATATATATATATATATATATATATATATATATATATATATATATATATATATATATATATATATATATATATATATATATATATATATATATATATATATATATATATATATATATATATATATATATATATATATATATATATATATAAAGCTCTGATGAGCTTATCAGATGTGCAGTTATCGGTGGAGTGTGGTGATTTAGTGTCTGGTGTTTGTCAAAAGCAGGTCTCTGCAGCTCCTTCGATACAGTTGTTATATAGCGACACGTCACGCTCGACATTTTCGTCAGTAGTTCCGGATGGTTCGGCAGGTACTGGCGCTATACCTAAAGTACCACGAACAAATCGCTCAAAAGAATCTCGGGGCGTATCATCTGTCGTTGTCCCGCCTTCTATGTTGCCAACAAAGAAACTCCAGGTGGTTCAACCCTTAAAAACCATTTTTGTCTCACGATTTGCTTCTAACACAACCGTTGAAGACGTCCGTGAGCATACGAACTCCCAGCTGGGAATAATTGACACGAGCATTTCTATAAGAAAGTTTAAATTTCTTAAAAAATCATATTCTTCTTTTGTTATAAATTTACCCGTCCATTTAAAAATCGTGTAATGGATCAAACTTTTTGGCCTGAAAGTGCCATTGCGAAGGATTATGTTTTTAGGCCTAAGCGAACTAATGGCAATACCGCGATCATGCAAAGTAGTGATGCTGCTTCAAAAAACTAATGTATTTCTCCTCTGATATTGTTTACCAAAACGTCAGAGGATTAAACACTAAATTGACTGATACCTTCCTAAGAAGTATTGATTTTGAATACAATGTTATAGTACTTTCTGAAACATGGCTGAAGCCTTGTGTTCTTAATAATGACACTTTTGGAAATAACTATGCTAATTTAACTAGAGGTGGTGGAGTTATGATTGCAGTAAACTGTAGGTATTCCTCACGTGAGATTATTCTTGAGGAGGCATATGAAATTGAGTTATGTTGTGTTAACATCAAGCTTGAATCCGTAAATTTATTCATCTGCTGCTCCTATATTCCACCAAATTCCAGTGTTGAAACCTATAACACTAATTTGCAGTGTATAAAAAATATCTCGGAAAATTTGATTGCCTTATGTTCCTAGGCGATTTTCAATCTACCTAATATAAACTGGGAAAAATGTGTAGAGGATCCGTCAGTCCTCTTGCCATCAACTGAAGGATTTAATTCATGTTATCATCAATTCCTTGATGACTTGTTTTCTGGAGGTCTGTTCCAAATAAATGACGTATGTAGTTATAATAAACGTCTCTTAGATCTTGTATTTGTTGACAACAAAGATATATTCGAACTATCTCGATGTGAACCTCTTATACCACCTGAGGATAAGCACCACCCTACGTTAAAAGTTAATGTATTATTGTCTTCCAAAAAGTACCAACGCAAAATTTTAGGTAGAAGCCCTAAGAAATTCTGCTTTAAAAATACAAATTACGTAGTTTTAAAAAATAATATTTGTTCACTTGACTGGGACTTCATTTTACGTCTTAATGAATTATCTTCTTCATGCTTGGACTTTGCACTTGATTCATTTTATAATACCTTATTTAAACGATACAAATTGTATTGTAAAATGCATACTTCTACAAATTTACTTAAATATTTATCTACAAGGAAAAAACATCAACGGCTATGTAAGCAGACATACAAGGAGTATATCTCAAAAATTAAAAACAACTTACGATCCGATCCGAAATCATTTTGGGATCTATTTTGGGATCATATAAATACCAAAAGAAAATGTGCGGCCTTTCCAACTTTCATGAAACACGAAGAAATTGGGTCTAATAATGCAGAAATTATTTGCAATCTCATTGCGGAATATTTGAAGTCAACGTATTCATCTACAAATTATTATTTGGAGAGCTATCCCTATAATGTTGCCTCAGCTTCAGTGGTACAAACTTTAGTTGAAAAGTCCACAGTGCTGAATGCCCTAAAGGATATTAAGTGCTCTTATAATCCAGGCCCCGACAATATTCCATCGTGTATTTTGAAATATTGTGCCGATGAACTGATGCTACCCATTAGTGCCTTGTTTGATTCGTCTCTACGTTCTGGTTATTTCCCTCTTGCATGGAAGTCTTCGTTTATTATTCCAATACATAAATCTGGAAAAAACTTGTTAAGAATTATCGTGGCATCGCAGAACTTAGTGCGCTAACTAAACTTTTTGAGAAGATAATTTTGGATCAAATTTCATGTTCAGTTAATGCTTCTATCTCACCAGTTCAACATGGATTTCGAGTGGGAAAATCAACTACAATAAACCTGTTGGAATTTGTTTCTAGAACAATAAGTAACTTCAACCTAGGTCTACAAACTGATGTCATTTATATTGACTTTAGTAAGGCATTTGATGTGGTCAACCATAATCTACTTATTTTAAAATTGGAATTATTCGGATTTCCTCCAATTTTTACTAAATGGATTGCTTCCTATTTTCAAAATCGGTCTCTAACCGTACTTTACAAAAGTGAAAAGTCATATGATTTTCCTGTTACCTCTGGTGTTCCTCAAGGAAGTCATTTGGGACCATTATTATTTCTGGTATTTTTAAACGATTTGCCAACAATTTTAAAAGTGCGAATGTATTAATGTTCGCTGATGATGTAAAGTTATTTCTTTCGCATTAGAATGAGATGGATGCCGTGCTTCTCCAATCTGATTTGGATCAATTAAGTAGATGGTGCAATGTAAATTGCATGAACCTGAATCTAAAGAAATGCTATCAGATGACTTTTTCTAGATCCTGTCCTGTAATTTTAAATTATGCTATTACTAATAAGACATTGGATATATTGGAAACTGTTAATGATCTTGGAGTGGATCTTGATCATAAATTACGCTTTCATGTGCATATAAGCCGCATGTGTAGTAAAGCCAACAGTGTACTAGGATGTATAAAACGTTGGACGAAAGAACTTAACGATCCTTATATTACAAAACTTTTATTTACCTCACTGGTAAAGCCTACTCTGGAGCATGCTTCGCCCGTCTGGAGCCCATACTATAGTTTCTACATCTCAAAAATCGAATCAGTGCAAAAGCAGTTTCTGCTTTTCTGCCTGCGAAATCTTCGATGGGATCCTGTTCTGAGATTACCCCCTTATGAGCCCAGATTGAAGCTTGTTTTTGTTCATTAGTTAATCGAAGAAAAATACTTAACAGTACTTTTATACTGAATTTACTTCAAGGCGCCATGGACAGTCCATATTTGTTAAGCAAAATTCAAGTTTACATACCTCGTAGTAATAGTAGAAGAAATTATTTCCTGTATCTTAGTTTTTGTAGGTCATCATATCTAATGTATGAGCCATTTCGGACTGCCTGTATTGACTTTAATTTTGTATATCCAGTTATAAATTTTTCTGATTCTGTAAATACGACTAAACATAAAAAATTACAATATCTATCTAATTAATACTGTTGTAACTATAAAGCTGTAGATGGGCTTAGTTTCAAATCTTTATTTACTTAATGAATAAATGAATAAATGAATAAGTGAATATATATATATATATATATATATATATATATATATATATATATATATATATATATATATATATATATATATATATATATATATATATATATATATATATATATATATATATATATATATATATATATATATATATATATATATATATATATATATATATATATATATATATATATATATATATATATATATATATATATATATATATATATATATATATATATATATATATATATATATATATATATATATATATATATATATATATATATATATATATATATATATATATATATATATATATATATATATATATATATATATATATATATATATATATATATATATATATATATATATATATATATATATATAAAGCTCTGATAGCTTATCAGATGTGCAGTTATCGGTGGAGTGTGGTGATTTAGTGTCTGGTGTTTGTCAAAAGCAGGTCTCTGCAGCTCCTTCGATACAGTTGTTATATAGCGACACGTCACGCTCGACATTTTCGTCAGTAGTTCCGGATGGTTCGGCAGGTACTGGCGCTATACCTAAAGTACCACGAACAAATCGCTCAAAAGAATCTCGGGGCGTATCATCTGTCGTTGTCCCGCCTTCTATGTTGCCAACAAAGAAACTCCAGGTGGTTCAACCCCGAAAAACCATTTTTGTCTCACGATTTGCTTCTAACACAACCGTTGAAGACGTCCGTGAGCATACGAACTCCCAGCTGGGAATAATTGACACGAGCATTTCTATAAGAAAGTTTAAATTTCTTAAAAAATCATAATCTTCTTTTGTTATAAATTTACCCGTCCATTTAAAAATCGTGTAATGGATCAAACTTTTTGGCCTGAAAGTGCCATTGTGAAGGATTATGTTTTTAGGCCTAAGCGAACTAATGGCAATACCGCGATCATGCAAAGTAGTGATGCTGCTTCAAAAAACTAATGTATTTCTCCTCTGATATTGTTTACCAAAACGTCAGAGGATTAAACACTAAATTGACTGATACCTTCCTAAGAAGTATTGATTTTGAATACAATGTTATAGTACTTTCTGAAACATGGCTGAAGCCTTGTGTTCTTAATAATGACACTTTTGGAAATAACTATGCTAATTTAACTAGAGGTGGTGGAGTTATGATTGCAGTAAACTGTAGGTATTCCTCACGTGAGATTATTCTTGAGGAGGCATATGAAATTGAGTTATGTTGTGTTAACATCAAGCTTGAATCCGTAAATTTATTCATCTGCTGCTCCTATATTCCACCAAATTCCAGTGTTGAAACCTATAACACTAATTTGCAGTGTATAAAAAATATCTCGGAAAATTTGATTGCCTTATGTTCCTAGGCGATTTTCAATCTACCTAATATAAACTGGGAAAAATGTGTAGAGGATCCGTCAGTCCTCTTGCCATCAACTGAAGGATTTAATTCATGTTATCATCAATTCCTTGATGACTTGTTTTCTGGAGGTCTGTTCCAAATAAATGACGTATGTAGTTATAATAAACGTCTCTTAGATCTTGTATTTGTTGACAACAAAGATATATTCGAACTATCTCGATGTGAACCTCTTATACCACCTGAGGATAAGCACCACCCTACGTTAAAAGTTAATGTATTATTGTCTTCCAAAAAGTACCAACGCAAAATTTTAGGTAGAAGCCCTAAGAAATTCTGCTTTAAAAATACAAATTACGTAGTTTTAAAAAATAATATTTGTTCACTTGACTGGGACTTCATTTTACGTCTTAATGAATTATCTTCTTCATGCTTGGACTTTGCACTTGATTCATTTTATAATACCTTATTTAAACGACACAAATTGTATTGTAAAATGCATACTTCTACAAATTTACTTAAATATTTATCTACAAGGAAAAAACATCAACGGCTATGTAAGCAGACATACAAGGAGTATATCTCAAAAATTAAAAACAACTTACGATCCGATCCGAAATCATTTTGGGATCTATTTTGGGATCATATAAATACCAAAAGAAAATGTGCGGCCTTTCCAACTT
The DNA here is from genome assembly GCA_963966595.1 of Physocephala rufipes. NCBI lineage: Eukaryota > Metazoa > Arthropoda > Insecta > Diptera > Conopidae > Physocephala > Physocephala rufipes. Next base: position 37,239,799 of record OZ016501.1, on the reverse strand, counting down.
TCATGAAACACGAAGAAATTGAGTCTAATAATGCAGAAATTATTTGCAATCTCATTGCGGAATATTTGAAGTCAACGTATTCATCTACAAATTATTATTTGGAGAGCTACCCCTATAATGTTGCCTCAGCTTCAGTGGTACAAACTTTAGTTGAAAAGTCCACAGTGCTGAATGCCCTAAAGGATATTAAGTGCTCTTATAATCCAGGCCCCGACAATATTCCATCGTGTATTTTGAAATATTGTGCCGATGAACTGATGCTACCCATTAGTGCCTTGTTTGATTCGTCTCTACGTTCTGGTTATTTCCCTCTTGCATGGAAGTCTTCGTTTATTATTCCAATACATAAATCTGGAAAAAAACTTGTTAAGAATTATCGTGGCATCGCAGAACTTAGTGCGCTAACTAAACTTTTTGAGAAGATAATTTTGGATCAAATTTCATGTTTAGTTAATGCTTCTATCTCACCAGTTCAACATGGATTTCGAGTGGGAAAATCAACTACAATAAACCTGTTGGAATTTGTTTCTAGAACAATAAGTAACTTCAACCTAGGTCTACAAACTGATGTCATTTATATTGACTTTAGTAAGGCATTTGATGTGGTCAACCATAATCTACTTATTTTAAAATTGGAATTATTCGGATTTCCTCCAATTTTTACTAAATGGATTGCTTCCTATTTTCAAAATCGGTCTCTAACCGTACTTTACAAAAATGAAAAGTCATATGATTTTCCTGTTACCTCTGGTGTTCCTCAAGGAAGTCATTTGGGACCATTATTATTTCTGGTATTTTTAAACGATTTGCCAACAATTTTAAAAGTGCGAATGTATTAATGTTCACTGATGATGTAAAGTTATTTCTTTCGCATTAGAATGAGATGGATGCCGTGCTTCTCCAATCTGATTTGGATCAATTAAGTAGATGGTGCAATGTAAATTGCATGAACCTGAATCTAAAGAAATGCTATCAGATGACTTTTTCTAGATCCTGTCCTGTAATTTTAAATTATGCTATTACTAATAAGACATTGGATATATTGGAAACTGTTAATGATCTTGGAGTGGATCTTGATCATAAATTACGCTTTCATGTGCATATAAGCCGCATGTGTAGTAAAGCCAACAGTGTACTAGGATGTATAAAACGTTGGAACGAAAGAACTTAACGATCCTTATATTACAAAACTTTTATTTACCTCACTGGTAAAGCCTACTCTGGAGCATGCTTCGCCCGTCTGGATCCTATACTATAATTTCTACATCTCAAAAATCGAATCAGTGCAAAAGCAGTTTCTGCTTTTCTGCCTGCGAAATCTTCGATGGGATCCTGTTCTGAGATTACTAGAATAAGTGAATATATATATATATATATATATATATATATATATATATATATATATATATATATATATATATATATATATAATATATATATATATATATATATATATATATATATATATATATATATATATATATATATATATATATATATATATATATATATATATATATATATATATATATATATATATATATATATATATATATATATATATATATATATATATATATATATATATATATATATATATATATATATATATATATATATATATATATATATATATATATATATATATATATATATATATATATATATATATATATATATATATATATATATATATATATATATATATATATATATATATATATATATATATATATATATATATATATATATATATATATATATATATATATATATATATATATATATATATATATATATATATATATATATATATATATATATATATAATATATATATATATATATATATATATATATATATATATATATATATATATATATATATATATATATATATATATATATATATATATATATATATATATATATATATATATATATATATATATATATATATATATATATATATATATATATATATATATATATATATATATATATATATATATATATATATATATATATATATATATATATATATATATATATATATATATATATATATATATATATATATATATATATATATATATATATATATATATATATATATATATATATATATATATATATATATATATATATATATATATATATATATATATATATATATATATATATATATATATATATATATATATATATATATATATATATATATATATATATATATATATATATATATATATATATATATATATATATATATATATATATATATATATATATATATATATATATATATATATATATATATATATATATATATATATATATATATATATATATATATATATATATATATATATATATATATATATATATATATATATATATATATATATATATATATATATATATATATATATATATATATACATATATATATATATATATATATATATATATATATATATATATATATATATATATATATATATATATATATATATATATATATATATATATATATATATATATATATATATATATATATATATATATATATATATATATATATATATATATATATATATATATATATATATATATATATATATATATATATATATATATATATATATATATATATATATATATATATATATATATATATATATATATATATATATATATATATATATATATATATATATATATATATATATATATATATATATATATATATATATATATATATATATATATATATATATATATATATATATATATATATATATATATATATATATATATATATATATATATATATATATATATATATATATATATATATATATATATATATATATATATATATATATATATATATATATATATATATATATATATATATATATATATATATATATATATATATATATATATATATATATATATATATATATATATATATATATATATATATATATATATATATATATATATATATATATATATATATATATATATATATATATATATATATATATATATATATATATATATATATATATATATATATATATATATATATATATATATATATATATATATATATATATATATATATATATATATATATATATATATATATATATATATATATATATATATATATATATATATATATATATATATATATATATATATATATATATATATATATATATATATATATATATATATATATATATATATATATATATATATATATATATATATATATATATATATATATATATATATATATATATTCACTATACATATATTCATTTATTCATTAAGTAAATAAAGATTTGAAACTAAGCCCATCTACAGCTTTATAGTTACAACAGTATTAATTAGATAGATATTGTAATTTTTTATGTTTAGTCGTATTTACAGAATCAGAAAAATTTATAACTGGATATACAAAATTAAAGTCAATACAGGCAGTCCGAAATGGCTCATACATTAGATATGATGACCTACAAAAACTAAGATACAGGAAATAATTTCTTCTACTATTACTACGAGGTATGTAAACTTGAATTTTGCTTAACAAATATGGACTGTCCATGGCGCCTTGAAGTAAATTCAGTATAAAAGTACTGTTAAGTATTTTTCTTCGATTAACTAATGAACAAAAACAAGCTTCAATCTGGGCTCATAAGGGGGTAATCTCAGAACAGGATCCCATCGAAGATTTCGCAGGCAGAAAAGCAGAAACTGCTTTTGCACTGATTCGATTTTTGAGATGTAGAAACTATAGTATGGGCTCCAGACGGGCGAAGCATGCTCCAGAGTAGGCTTTACCAGTGAGGTAAATAAAAGTTTTGTAATATAAGGATCGTTAAGTTCTTTCGTCCAACGTTTTATACATCCTAGTACACTGTTGGCTTTACTACACATGCGGCTTATATGCACATGAAAGCGTAATTTATGATCAAGATCCACTCCAAGATCATTAACAGTTTCCAATATATCCAATGTCTTATTAGTAATAGCATAATTTAAAATTACAGGACAGGATCTAGAAAAAGTCATCTGATAGCATTTCTTTAGATTCAGGTTCATGCAATTTACATTGCACCATCTACTTAATTGATCCAAATCAGATTGGAGAAGCACGGCATCCATCTCATTCTAATGCGAAAGAAATAACTTTACATCATCAGCGAACATTAATACATTCGCACTTTTAAAATTGTTGGCAAATCGTTTAAAAATACCAGAAATAATAATGGTCCCAAATGACTTCCTTGAGGAACACCAGAGGTAACAGGAAAATCATATGACTTTTCACTTTTGTAAAGTACGGTTAGAGACCGATTTTGAAAATAGGAAGCAATCCATTTAGTAAAAATTGGAGGAAATCCGAATAATTCCAATTTTAAAATAAGTAGATTATGGTTGACCACATCAAATGCCTTACTAAAGTCAATATAAATGACATCAGTTTGTAGACCTAGGTTGAAGTTACTTATTGTTCTAGAAACAAATTCCAACAGGTTTATTGTAGTTGATTTTCCCACTCGAAATCCATGTTGAACTGGTGAGATAGAAGCATTAACTGAACATGAAATTTGATCCAAAATTATCTTCTCAAAAAGTTTAGTTAGCGCACTAAGTTCTGCGATGCCACGATAATTCTTAACAAGTTTTTTCCAGATTTATGTATTGGAATAATAAACGAAGACTTCCATGCAAGAGGGAAATAACCAGAACGTAGAGACGAATCAAACAAGGCACTAATGGGTAGCATCAGTTCATCGGCACAATATTTCAAAATACACGATGGAATATTGTCGGGGCCTGGATTATAAGAGCACTTAATATCCTTTAGGGCATTCAGCACTGTGGACTTTTCAACTAAAGTTTGTACCACTGAAGCTGAGGCAACATTATAGGGATAGCTCTCCAAATAATAATTTGTAGATGAATACGTTGACTTCAAATATTCCGCAATGAGATTGCAAATAATTTCTGCATTATTAGACCCAATTTCTTCGTGTTTCATGAAAGTTGGAAAGGCCGCACATTTTCTTTTGGTATTTATATGATCCCAAAATAGATCCCAAAATGATTTCGGATCGGATCGTAAGTTGTTTTTAATTTTTGAGATATACTCCTTGTATGTCTGCTTACATAGCCGTTGATGTTTTTTCCTTGTAGATAAATATTTAAGTAAATTTGTAGAAGTATGCATTTTACAATACAATTTGTATCGTTTAAATAAGGTATTATAAAATGAATCAAGTGCAAAGTCCAAGCATGAAGAAGATAATTCATTAAGACGTAAAATGAAGTCCCAGTCAAGTGAACAAATATTATTTTTTAAAACTACGTAATTTGTATTTTTAAAGCAGAATTTCTTAGGGCTTCTACCTAAAATTTTGCGTTGGTACTTTTTGGAAGACAGTAATACATTAACTTTTAACGTAGGGTGGTGCTTATCCTCAGGTGGTATAAGAGGTTCACATCGAGATAGTTCGAATATATCTTTGTTGTCAACAAATACA
>OZ016501.1:37198264-37234033 GCA_963966595.1 Physocephala rufipes | reverse complement strand
ATATATATATATATATATATATATATATATATATATATATATATATATATATATATATATATATATATATATATATATATATATATATATATATATATATATATATATATATATATATATATATATATATATATATATATATATATATATATATATATATATATATATATATATATATATATATATATATATATATATATATATATATATATATATATATATATATATATATATATATATATATATAGAAAAGTCAGCATTTGACTACCTCGGAAATAAAATTCGTTCATTACATGCTTCGATCTTGTCATATGACATAATTGACTCCATCGCCAGCGGCAGTTCTTCGAACCATCAATCAGCCCATTGGGGTTTTACTGGATGGTAGTAGAACGTTGTATAATGAGGCCCTTGTAGATATAAGTACCTTCAAGCATTTGATCGTAATATAGCATCGCGTATTGATTTTGCGTGTATATCGGACACCGATCGTTCGTCGCAAAAGTTGCCAATTATGGAATGGCGTCCGAGCGGGCTTTCTAAACGGAAAAGCGTTGCACCTAGGTCCTTGAATTCTTCAGAAAAAAAATTAATCAAATTTTTTTTGATGAAGTTGACAGTCGTCAACAGTAAGGGTGGAAAAGTACCATGGAAAGTAGTATACAAGCAGAGCTGGTGGCAACGATTGTTAGTTCGCATCCTAAAGCACGGAACCGTTCTCGACAGAAAGGATGAAGTCAGCACCAAGGAAGAGGTATACGAACCTAACAAAACGGTTTTTGAGGTTCGTAGCTTTTCAATTGAACATGTTCTGAGCCTTCTTAAAACTGAAATCGTTAAAATTGGCTGCATCATGTAACGAATACGTGACAAAAGGAGCTTAAAAATGTTTTACATCAAGTGATTGTCGTTCATATCAAATCATAAAACAGGGTTACAATGATAGAGGGAAGCCTAAACTAAATATTCCGAAATGATTGTCAACATAATATCTCTAATAATATGATCAGCCAGCAAGGAAAACCTTTAAATGAAACGTAGCGGTCAATCTGATTGCTTGACACATCTAGGGAAATCTTGGAGCGTATAGTGTATAACATGCTGGAGCTCATTCCCGAGAGCGGTCTCCTCGAGCACCGTTGCTCGTTAGTCTCGATCAACGATCGTCGACATTGATTGAACGATCGTCGACTAATCAAAATAATATTGCGCAATCGATACGCTTGACATATCGATTTGCATTTAATTCGGCTAGTTAGAAACTAGCTTAGGATTCCCGGATATATTCTCAATAAAATTTCGAGCTATTGGTATGATAGAAATCTTTAGTACAAAGTTCTGTCCTAGGCCCCATTCTCTGCAATATATTGTACTACCATGTATCGAAACTCTCTCGTCCGCAAGGAGAAACAACATTTGGATTCGCCGATGACGTTGCCGTTATATGTGTGAATAAAGATTAAGGATGCATTAAATTCAACTTTTGCAATAGTTAGGGAGTGACTGATGTGAGCGTGCCTAGAGTTTGCTTAACGCAAAACAAAGGTGATGCTGATCAGTAGCCGGAAGATGGTCGAATAGGACCATCGTCGAGAGCGTTATAAGGCCGAAGATAGCCATCCTCAAGCTATTGACTACTGTAGTCACCTCGGTTACCTTTTATGCCCTTTTACGATCACTTATAGGTTCAGCAATTAGAGAATCATTAGGGGATTTAGAAAAAAGTCACATGAGCCCGTTTGCGTCATAACACTTGTTTTCCTATATACATCTTAGCAGGTGAGAGGAAGCGTGTTTATGAACGCAGGTTAAGTGGAGGTTGAGCAGATATTGCTATGGAAGAAACAAGCACACTGGCCCGCAGTGACGAAAGGGAGATGGACTTATGAAATTCTTCTAAATATTGCCGCATAGCGGGATAGATGCCATGGGGACACAAACTACTATATGACTCAGTTCTCGTTAGGTCATGGCTACTTACGAAAGCATTAATAGCATTAATACGAAAGAATTAATAGCATTAATACGAAAGAATTAATATATTAATACTGCACAAACGATGAAAGGGACACAAATGACGTTATATTTCATTGCCGGCGATTTCGAATAGACGAACAGACGGTGTTCGTTCGACGGAGGCATTCATCTCAGTCGAGCTTAAGAAGTTTCGAGCCACAAAAAGAAGGCGATTTTCTAATTACAAAGAAGTAATAATAATCAATGTTTTTGTCTTCCCTTTCACTTTCGGAATAAGTAAGACCTTTGTCTCTTGCATCGCTCTGGAAATATTCTTTCGTCAAGCCATTGTTGAAAAGTGAGGGCAAATATGTCCGGCCTACTGTGTACAGCAGTCTTAAAGCTATATTTGGGATACCAGTAGGGCCCGGAGCTTAATGATTACCAATACCTGTACATGGTTTTTGCAATTCTTCGACAGTAATTGGAGCAATTGTTTCGGTGTCCGAAATTTCAATGTAATGGTTAGTTGAGTGGATTTGAAACGAGGTTTCTACTACGTTCTCTAGCGTCAGTGGAAAACAAGAAAGTGCACGAAGTAAACGAACTGATATATGACGGAAATTTTACTTTTCGAATTACGCAGTCATGTTCTGTTGGCTTCAGTGGAAAATATGCTATTGATTGATCAACATAATTTCCGTTTTGCAATTGTTCTTGAAGGTAATTTGTGTTTGCGGGTGCACATGTGCGTTTGTGTGGAAGTGTGTGTCTATATGCGTCCCTTTGCGTGCATGTGTGTGTGGATGGGGATGGTGGTGCTTGTGTGTAAGTGAATATTTGTGACCATGTGTGCGTGCGTGTTTATGAGTATATAATTTTATCTCAAGGAAGGAAAACGTCGAAAGCCTTGCGTGCTGCGCTTTAACCAATTAAAAACACTTAATACGCCATGTCCTAAATCCTCGTAAAACTGTCGGTCCGGCAATTTTCACGACGAAGATTTTATGTCAAAACAGGCGCTGGTCGCTAAGTTGCTCTCACGCCTTATGCAGAACATCATTGCGTCTAGTCATACACGAATTGCATGCGATAAGATGACTATTTATGACAACTGCCAAAAGGAACCTTCGTCGTTATCGGCAGCCATGCGCATTTTACATTAGCCTGAAGGGAGCTGTCGTGGCGCTATCGCTGCCTCACACTGCTAATATTCGAGATGGTTTTTTAAAATTCATGCGTTCAGTTTTTCATTGTGTTCAGTTATGTTTTCATAAATATCCATTATATCAGTTTCTTTTCTTTGCGGTAGCGCCCACAATTCAGCATCCTCCCCAAGGGATTCCATAACGGCACTTTTGAGAGCGTCAATATGATTTTCTTTCTGTAGTACCGGTTTACCTCCCTTGACACTCTTAATTTCACGAAGAATTTCCACATTGCTCTTGCTCTCTGTTGCCTTAATTATTAAGGCTTCTGGTTCACTTGAATATATTCTTGGCTTTTGGCAGCGTTAAACTTTGTTCTACTGGACACGCTCTAATTTGTCAACCTTCCGATCATACTCTAGCAACCACTCGCACATATCAAATATAATTCTCGCATATTGTGGCCACTTCTCTCGCATTTGTTTGCATTTCAGCATTGAGGTTACCATTAGTCTTATAAGTTACTTTTAGCTAATGGTATATTTGGTTTTACATTCTTCGTTTTTTCTTGGAAGGAAGTTACTCATTGAAACCTGGCCTCTTTTAAAGTTTTTGGTTCCCATTTTGGCAGAAACAGGTGCATTTTGTATACATTTACTTACCTTTGTCAGTCTCAGTCACTAACGTCTAGAACAGTATCTGCTTTAATTCATTGAAACATTCAATACTAAGTCCCTTGTTGGCTGATGGATTGAATTCCTTTCAATTCCCGTCATTTGTACTAGATATGGCATCTTCTGGTCGAGAGACCATGGGCAATTACGGTCATTGCCACAGGATTGTGCTGGTGAACCTATGATTGAAGTCGTATCAAGCAGTGGTTTAGACGCAACGGCTGCATATTACAGGGGAAGAAATCACCTTCAGATGGCACTTCCGATTTGTTCTAGGGGACGAGTCACTGGAGAATTCTCTATATGTTTGGGCAGTGTTCGTGGCAACATAGCTTTTATCTTAAAAGTATTTATATTCACCTGTCATCTATATTATTGCTATGCTATTCATTTTCTACGTACCAGCGGGGTACGAACGTCTAGTGCCAGTATAGCAAAGCAGATAAAACATATAAAAGAGAAGGAATGAACTAATGTAACTAGAAATTGTACGTCAAGTAAGTACATTTGGATGTCCAAGTACGTCAATACAAGTACGACAATACAAAAATTGAGCCCGAAATAAAAATTTCTAAAACATTTAAAATATTGAACACAAACCCGCTGTTGTATAATAAGGATTTAGTTAAGTAGATATTCCAAATGTTGTATAAGGATTGTTGATGCCTGGGGAATGTCCTTGAGGGGGGGGGCTCCGTGAAGTCCTTCGGGGATGGCTGCCGGGGATGGTTGTTGTTTGAATAACTTGTCTTTATTTCAGCACTTCATATTTACATTCCTTTTAAAACTTAATTTCTAACTTTCCTTTTGCTCTACTGCGTTCTTTAACTTGATTGAACTCTACTCACTCTATTCTTTGAACTTTTTTAACTTTCTAATTGATTGGTCGCATGCTTTATCTTTAGTTAACCTTTTTCCGTTGACTGCTTCTAAATAGCGTACTAGATACTAGCACCCAACACGCTATATCACTTAACCACTTAACCACTTAACAACTTGACTACTTGACTACTTAACCACACCACTATTGAACTCCCATCATCCACTCTGATCATCACTTATATATACTTTTTAACGTTGGTCAAAACCATTGCTCGAGCTTGTTTCGCTGAGACGTACACAAAATACTTAATGACCCCGTTTCGCCACAAAAATGCAGCTATCACAAATTTGAATTCTCGCAATGTGAATATTTCCGCATAGTTTTTCCGGGTTATCACAAAAAACCTTGTTCGAATTCTTGTGCCACTTTAATTTCTTTTAATTAAAGTGTGTCATCTTCGTAGCGTTAATTTCGCATTTCCGTGTCATGAGCTTGTGCTTTTAAATATTTAAGCCTAAAATTATGCTCAGCGATTGAACAATGATTTTGACCTACAACATCCCTCCACCCTTCGGGTAAGAAAAAATTATTATGGAGAATCGATAGTAATTTTTTCTTATTACATTATTTGGAGGTTTTTTAAAATAAATATCTACTTAACTAACTTATAACTTTACTCAATGTTCATACAATGGAACTTAGCTTCTAGGGATTTTTTTTGTTTTTACTCTACTACATATATCCGATATGCTACACTTACAATACTATATAACAAAGATTATAGCAACACTATAATAATATGATTTAATTTTCTATATCTGGCACTGCTGCGCTGTTGGAACTCCGGTTGTCGTCCTTCCGCGTTGAGCTTTCTCTATTGGCTCCAGTAATGAGTGTTGTAAACTTCTCCATAATTCTTCTTGAAGAAAAGAATAGCCAACTTTGAAAGTTATCTATGACGTGGTCAGCATTAATCATCCATGGGTAAATTTCGGCAATCATGTTGATGCAATCATTTATTGTTTATGCGATCGTTTAATGTTCTACAATATTTCCGCTGAATATGAAACTATCGGTTGTGTAGCATTGGCTTTAGTTCGCGCCAAGTATACATTTCTGCAACTTTTAATGTGGTTTTTCGTCTTCATATAGGACGTTTAGTTGTCTTGAGCATGGTACCTTTGGTTTCACTATGTACCAAGTATCCATATACTCTACTCTTTAAATGTCCAATCCGGCGGTAATGCGATGTAATAAGTTTTACTAAAATCAAAGTAGACTAAGGCCTAATGGATAGCATTTTGATTAGCTATCGTCGCACCCCGGACCTTCGCGGACACCATTTAATAATCGCCTGCCTGTGGTATTTATTCAAATACTTTGCGTTTACCCGATTTTTTCTGGATATCTTCAAAACACTGTCAATTCCCAACTCCTTCTTTTCTACGCTGCTAGTTGCTGGCTTGGAGATCTTGGTTATTACGGAAGAACTGCTGCCTGTCCTCGGCAACCTGCTCCCTCCTTCAATTGATGGCTGAAGATCTTATATCTAATCTTAATTACTATGTGTTTTTTAAAGTATTAATTAGTAAGATTACTAAACCTAGAGTTTACCTAGAGTTACTTTTTTTCTGACAATAATAATAATGGAAATAAACTTCCTTCTTTTCTTCTTACTCTATTTAAACTCACTCAGCAACAATGCGTGTGTCATCAAATGTAGGACGCACTTTTTACCGGTTTTTCATAAAATTGTATCTTATTTTTAACTCTGCTGGGCTCGCCCTCTTTCGCGTGCTGCGTGTTTATAACCGGAGGAGGAGGAGGAGGTGGAACGGGAGATGTGGGCTGTCTATAAGCATGACGTGTAATGGTAGAATCCGTTTTCCTTGGTTTCGGTGGATATTCCTCCTGTGCTAATTGCACTGGTGTGATGATTGGAGCCGAAAATGTTGGGAACACAATGGATTCAGATTGCCTTGTACCTCTCCTGCCACATTTCGCCTTGATGACTCTTAGCATGATTGCGAGAGTGATCAGTATTAATATTGTACCTCCACCGAAAAAACTGGTCTTCTCAATAACATCTTGATGATTAGCCAATGTAAGGATAGTCTGCTTCTGTTCTAATTCAACTTTAAACTCTTTAATTCTTTTCCTGCCATCCAACAAAACATCTGCTACACTTAACTTGTCTTCTAGTTTAACTGGTCCCAGTTGACTTTTCTGAGAATTATTTATTACGGAGGTGGTCCATCTTTTCTTCAGTAAATTCACCAACAGTGTGTGATCGGGTGTCTTCTGCGCGTTCTCTAATGTAACATGTGCATTTTCCTCATAGTTTAAAATTACATTGGTGCAATGAACTACACAATTCCTATTAAGCTTAATCTGTCCAAAACCAGAGATCGACATTACTGATGCAGACCCACCGCAATGAATTTCCAACGTGGATGTGTTCCGGATTGCATAAAGCCAGGAATTCGGCGTTAACATTTTCATTATCTGCCCTTCGATGGCCGGTATAGCTATTTGTTTGCAAACCTCATCATTGATGTGATTATGGTGGAGCAGACTTATTTCGCACACAGGGGAATTGCCCGTGAAGATTTTTCCGCTTGCCTTGCAGACTCGCGTACTTCCCTGGTTTTCTGTGACTAATCTGCTCTGGTCTAATTCGTATTGTTATAGTCCGTGAAAGTGCCATCGAATCTTTGATTCCGCCCAGAAATCGAATGTAGCATGTGTGACAACATCCCACTCTCCTTCCAGAAAGATTGGTACTGGATAAGGTTTCAAAATTGTAAACTTCTCTTCTTCTGGTAATGGTATTTTTATGGCAATTATCAACTCGTGATTCCCCCGAAACGTCCTTACCGTCGCTACTTCATGTATATCCAGACTGTCCTCTAGAAACCATTCGGCTTTGCCCGTTAGATTCAACGTACTAACTGCATCTCTTAGATTTTCCTCGTCTAGAATTGAAGAGTGTTCCCCTTATACAAATCATCAATTATGGCCATCTCAGTTAGCTGTTTGCCTTGGATTTCAATTAAGCTGCTCTCTATCGTCGTCTGTATCTGTACCAACCTTAAGGCCAACTCCACATTCCTTAATTCCTTGTCAACTCTAATATTAATTTTGCTCTGTTGTTTGGTCATTGACTCTAATTCGCTTTGCATGGAGTTTATTCTCTCCACCGCTGCAATAATGGGAACAGACAACTTCTCATAGCTTGATTGCATTACGGTAACCTGTTTTGCATTAACTCATAATGTTTTGTTTGTACTTCATCTAATTGCTCAAGGTGGTTATAAATGCTGCTGGAATCCTTGCGATCCATCGTACCAAATGCCCAGTTCAGGGCTTCCCCGATGAAGTCTAAGGAACGTTTTGTTCTTTGTAACTTAACCGGTGAATTCATAATCTGTTCGTTTCTGACGAGCCTGTTTAAAACGGCTTTTGTGGTTGAATCTATCGCGTCACAGATACTGCTGAACTCCGCCAGGAATAGTTCTTGATTAATTTCTTTACAAGTACTCTGGATGAAATTCGTCCGTTCCTCTAACACTCCTACCAGTTCAACAAAATCAACTGGCTGAAATTTTGAAAATATTGTCCATTCATCCTTGTAAAATATTGCCTTCCCCAATTTTTCAAAATATATTGGTGTTACCGGTATATTCTCGATTGTTACTGATGCGGGATAAACTTCACGTATGATTATAATCACAATTATGATAAACATCTCTATAAAAAAAACCAAAAAAAAAAACATTTATTAATTCGACTAATCAACTTATATACATTACCTATTTATTCTCCTTTTTCCCTTTTGCTTCAATTTTATTAATTAATAACGTCGAAAAGAATTACTCATCAAATTCTGCACTAAGCCTAGCACTCCTGTTTGCTATTAAATATCTTAAGTAAATTATTATGGAAAGCTTTTTCTTTTCCTTTTATTGCTATTACGGTTGTTACCGGAGATTTTACATTAGTTACTGTATATGGTCCTACCCATATTGGAGAAAATTTGTTTTTCTTCGTTTGGTTCTTCAACATTACCTTATCGTTTATTTTAAAAACTATAGGATTGGCATTCTTGTCATACTGTTCTTTTGACTTTTTCTTTGCCATGTCTTGGTTGTATCTCACGAGTTCGTGTGCTCTTTGAATTTGAAATTTTAGAATTTTGGATGGATCATCCACATTGTAGACCGGGCTGCATTTACGTTTTAAATTTGAAGGAAATTCCGAATCAAAACCGTATAATGTGCGGAAAGGAGTTTGTTTCGTTGTAATATGAGGTGTGTTGTTGTGAACGTGCATTGCCGCTGATAGCCATTGATCCCAGTTGGATCCATCCTCCTTAGCGAAACTACGCAAGTATTCAGCTAACGGACGGTGACAGCGTTCCAAAGAACCATTTGCTTGAGGATGATATGGCGTAATATGTAATTTTTTAATCCCTAAGATTTTGCACACATCGGAAAATACTTTCGAAATGAAGTTTGTTCCGTTGTCGGTGATTAAAACTTTCGGAATTCCATGACGAGTTATAACCTCGTCAAAAAACGCTTTGGCTATTGTTGACGCCTCCGCGTCCGGTATGGCCACACAAGCTATAAATTTCGAAAAATCGTCCTGAAAAGTGATTATTACCCGACAATGTATGTATCCCGATGTATTTATTACCCGACACTGTTTCCGGTAAGATGCCTACTATATCCATATAAACCTTATCGAATGGTTTATTTGGGGTGTCGGTTAATATCAACGGCATTTTGTTCATTATGCTACTCTTGTTTGCCTGACATTTCGGGCAATTCTTAATATATTCCTTCACTTGACGTTGCATACCTGGCCATCTGTACTGATTACGAATTCTTAAATATGTCTTCACCGTTCCCTGATGGCCTCCCGGGGGTGTGTCGTGAAAGTCTTTAATAACCGTTTCGATCTCCTTCTCCTTCGGATCTTCTAGCAATATGACTGATTTTACTGACTGTTTGTCTTCAACGCTATCTTTTCCGGTTTGGAAGTCTTTGAAATCCGCGGCGGCTTTTAATTCTTGCCTCCTTCTTTCATCCTTTTTTTCTAGTTTTTGCTCTAGTTTCCACAGCTGCTACAGTTTGTCTAACAGGTATTCTGCTTAATGCGTCTGCGTTTAAATTCTTCCTCCCCGGTTTGTACACGATCTCGAACTGATACTCAGACAGCTTATGTCTGAACCGAGCTAGCCTAGATGTTTGATCCTTTAAGTTGGCTATGCCTTTCAAAGGTTGATGATCAGTTACTATTTTAAACGGACGTCCCAGTAAATAGGCTCTGAAGTTCTTAGTAGCCCATACTATGGCTAGAAATTCCCTCTCTATTGTTGAATAACGCTTTTCTGCGTCATTCAATGCCCTACTTGCGAACGCTATTGGCCTGTCTTCGCCTATTTTCCCTTGAGATAGGACGGCTCCTACAGCTTCACTACTTGGGTCTGTGGATAAAATAAACTCCCTGCTAAAATCTGGGTATGCCAAAACAGGAGGGGTTATAATTGCTTTTTTCAAACTTTCAAAAGCATTCTGGCATTCAAGTGTCCATTGAAACACTGAATTCTTCCTCAGTAGTTTATTAATCGGTAAGGCTATTCTCGAAGTGTTTGGTATAAATTTCCTGTAATAATTTACCAGTCCCAAAAATGCTTGCACCTCTTTTCTATTTTTAGGTGGAGCAATATCCTTAACGCATTCTACTATCTGAGGATCTGGTAATGCACCGATTTCTGAACATTTATGCCCCAAATACACGACTTCTCGTCGCAGAAATTGACATTTACCAATATTCAATTTCAAATTGTTTTTCCTCAATGCTTCAAAAACTCGTGTTAACCTCGCCTCATGCTGATAAAGATTTCTCCCATAAACTACTATATCGTCCAAGTGAGCAAAACAATCTAAACCCTGCAACCCTGTAAGTATATGATTCATGACCCTTTGAAAAGTTGCTGGTGCGCCAGTTAACCCAAACGGCATTCTATTGAATTCGAAATGACCAACTGCAGAACTGAATGCAGTTTTTTCTTTGTCATTTTGGTCTACCATGACTTGATGATAGCCGCTGGCTAGGTCTAAAGTTGAGAAATATCTACAGCTCCCAAGCTGATCCAATATTTCATCTATTCTGGGTATTGGAAACACTTGTTTTACGGTTGCCTCATTCAATTTCCTGTAGTCAATTACTAATCTCCATTTCTTTTCTCCATCCTTTCCACTCTTCTTAGGGACTAGCAGTAATGGAGAATTCCATGGGGATGTACTCGGGGAAATAATTTCATCCTCCAACAATTTATTTATTTGTTTATTTATTTCTTCCCTATGTGCTTGGGGAAGGCGGTACTGTTTTTGATTAATCGGTGGTTGATTCAACTTTGTAGGAATTTTATGGGTTAATACAGGGGTGCAAGACAGTTTATCACCCTCTAATAGAAAAATGTCGTTGAACGATGCGCAAATCCTTAAAATTGATTCCCGTTCCTCAAAGTTTAGTGTGTTATCCAAATCTAATTCACGTAATAGAGTCTTTATTCGTTTTTCGTTGTTACAGCTGCTAATACTGTTTACCTTGCTTTCTGAATCCGTCAATTCCCTGAAATCACGGAAATCACTAAATTCTGGAATGAAGTTGTCATCAACAATGAAATCTTCTTCCGTAGCATTTAAAATAGGGACATTCACAATACCCTTTTCAACTTTTACTAAAGTTTCTCCCATATAAACTCCTGGTGAAACTTCCATTTTATGTATTACGACCTCTGGAATTTTTGTTTTTAATTCTATCTGCACAATACATGTTGATCTACCTTTTACCAATGCATTTTTAAAATAAGGATTTCTTCCTTGTATTCTCAACATAGGTAGTTTTGCGATATGCTCTCCCTCTATATTAAACATATCTATCTGCTTCTTCAGTGAATTTATGACAGACTTATTCCATAAGTTATCCCTGCCAAGTATACCGTCGCCAGGCAGTCCTTGTTCAAATGACACCGTGTGTAGCGTTAAACCAAGGCGTGGCCAGTTGCTATGAACTTTGACAGTTCCTGTCGTTGAAGCAGATCCTCCAAAAGCACCACTCAATGCTTTCTTACTGACTCATTACTTCGTACGTCAGCCTTTATGGAATTTCCTTTAACCAGACTAGTGTCAGCTCCTGTGTCCACTAGCAAAATGAGTTTTTCATTAGTTGCCTCCGCGCAAAGAAACTCGATGAACACATCATCTTCTGATTTAGTTCCAAAACTAGAAATTTTTTCAATATTTGCCAAACTGTTATTATTTTTCCCTTTATTTTCCTTAAGTTGTATTTCTTCCTTATTTTCATTCTCTACACTAATAGGTAGGCAAGTATTATTTTGTATAATTCCTACGTTTAAATTTTCACGTGATTTTCTCCAATTTTTTCTCCTCTCTGGGACATCTTTACGATTAGATGTGTCAACTGTCACTCCGGACGTATAACTCATCTTACTTTGTCGATTTTGGCCTCTGTTACTATAATTTTTGGGTTCCCAGGTTACTGGCCTTTCCTGGGCCCTCGGGAGTTTCCCTGAAACGTCTCCCAATTCTTCTTCGCCTGACAATTTACTACCATATGTCCAGGCCTATTGCACCAATGACAAGCTGCGCTTGTATTATTCTTCCCTGTAGTAGGTACTGTATATCTTCCTTCTTGCGTCTGGTTAGCGTTCAAATTATTATCGTTCTTCCTTGGCCATTGGTTAATCCTCTGTGGAGTGTTATTTTTCATTGGTGTGAAATTATGCCGAGTTATTTCTTCTCGTTTTCTACACCTCCAATTGGTTTCGTGTCCATACACAAAACACTTTTCGCAGAAAGGATAATTTTTTCTGGTCACACAATCCTCCCTCGTATGTCCTTTTTCGTTGCAGAAACTGCACACAACATTTATTTGTGTATTATTCTGGAAACGGTTGTTGTACCCAAAGCTTTTATATTCCCCACTTCTGGTGAGTACGCAATTAATCTATCTGCGTATCGGTCATTTTGTGAGTTTTGCATCGCCACAATATAGCTTGATTGTCTCATTCCTGCTTTATGAATGTCATCTGCTATTGCCACTGCCTGTTCTACGAGACTTTCTAAAGTTTTTTCTCCCGAACCAATCATATACATTCTTAGTGCTTCATCTGATAAGCCTAATTTAAAAGCTTTCATTATGGAAGATTCCATTTCCAATCTAAGGGCTGTATCCGATTACCCCTTGTATATGTTGGTAATGAGATCATCTGCTTGCGAGATGATTGAGATTTTGCAATCTCTCAGCGAATTGCCTTATTTCTTCCCCGGCAACTTGTCTCATGCTCTGGATTTCTGCTAGCACTGAATCTAGGGATCTATACTGCAGGTAGCTTTTCTTAATAGTCGAGCAAAGCTCTTCAATGCTATTAAACTTTTTACTACGAAGTAGATTATAGGCGTTTCCATGCAGTCTCTGTTTTACGCATGCAAAGAAATCTTGCAGCTCCGATGAGCTATTACCCCTAGCTGCTAAGTCACATCCTTCTATAAACTTATATACCTCACTGCGTAGGCCTACGGATGGTGCTCCTGAGAACAACGGGACCAACCTGTTTACGGTTTTAGCAATTTCATTAATACCCATGTTGATTTCTGGGGTATTACCTTTCTTAGCTTGCAGAATAAAACCACTTGGTTCTTTATGGTGTATACTCGTTTCCTGTGAAAGGACTACTTCTTGCCTGAGTAACCTATTCTCTTCCTTTAGCTGTTGAATTCTGTTATTAGCCTCTTCTAATGAAACAAATTCCTCTTTCGATCTTTGCGTGTGTGTGAGGGTTACTTCGTGTAAATTTAGCAATTTCCGCAATTTTGCATTCTCTTCCTCTAATTCACCCAATAACGCTTCCTCTACTTGTCTATCCAACAAGTAACTGTCGTATCTCTTCTTTAATGCTGCAAACTCATTTTTCCACAATTCTATTTCTGTTGACGATGAAGCACTTCTCTGCTCCAAAAAACGTAATATTTCGTCAGTAATAGCATCGGCCTTTTCTATAGCCGAAACCGGACCAAGCGCTCGTATTTTATCTTTAATTAAGTTGATGTTTTCTTTATTGTTAACTATATTTGCTAGGCCCATGCCTTCTCCGTATATCTTTCTACTTGTCCCGACAAATTTCTATACTTCTCTTCTAAATCTCTACATATTTTCTCCCACTGGACATAGGTAGCCATCAAAAAATTGTGCTGGTCATGTCAACCCTTTTTTTTTTAAATATTTATTGTAAAATAAACTTCTTCATGTCATACTCAATGTTTTCTCAAATTACATTGATTCATAAAAAAGAACGACCTAATTTTTACAACTCTTTTAATTATTTTTTTTTCTTTTTGTTCATTTAATTTTCTTTTGCACTTCCTCATCGTGTGTGCAGCTAGTAGCGAAAGTGCAAGTAAAACTACTTTTCAAGTACAAGTTTATTTTATTAAAAATTTTTTTATACTTTGTGAAAATATATATATATATATATATATATATATATATATATATATATATATATATATATATATATATATATATATATATATATATATATATATATATATATATATATATATATATATATATATATATATATATATATATATATATATATATATATATATATATATATATATATATATATATATATATATATATATATATATATATATATATATATATATATATATATATATATATATATATATATATATATATATATATATATATATATATATATATATATATATATATATATATATATATATATATATATATATATATATATATATATATATATATATATATATATATATATATATATATATATATATATATATATATATATATATATATATATATATATATATATATATATATATATATATATATATATATATATATATATATATATATATATATATATATATATATATATATATATATATATATATATATATATATATATATATATATATATATATATATATATATATATATATATATATATATATATATATATATATATATATATATATATATATATATATATATATATATATATATATATATATATATATATATATATATATATATATATATATATATATATATATATATATATATATATATATATATATATATATATATATATATATATATATATATATATATATATATATATATATATATATATATATATATATATATATATATATATATATATATATATATATATATATATATATATATATATATATATATATATATATATATATATATATATATATATATATATATATATATATATATATATATATATATATATATATATATATATATATATATATATATATATATATATATATATACATTTTTTGTGTTTAAGACTTATTTTATTT
The DNA here is from genome assembly GCA_963966595.1 of Physocephala rufipes. Classification (NCBI taxonomy): domain Eukaryota; kingdom Metazoa; phylum Arthropoda; class Insecta; order Diptera; family Conopidae; genus Physocephala; species Physocephala rufipes. The sequence continues at coordinate 37,218,951 of OZ016501.1, read as the reverse complement.
TATTCTTATTTCTTACAACATTGAACATATATACCTCCCTCTTTATTCTCCTCCTGGTCAATATGTTTCATTATCATTTCTATTTTACGAAATAACTTCCTATAGGTATCCTAGTGTGCTTCCATTTCTTTTCCTTTTATTTTAATCTCGCAAACGAAACAATGCATTTTTCTCTATATTAAAATTTCAGATTATAATTCTAAATACTGTGAACTGCTATTCTGAAGCCCGCTTCACAAATTTAAACAACGGCTATTGAAGCACGTCAGAAAATTATCTTTATTAAAAAAAAAACGTTTACAATAAAAGGAATTCACTAAACGGACACACGATTTCTACTCCACCCGATTCAGATTTTTTACGAAAAATGTGTAGTGTATCTATTTATTAATTTTGCCTAATTTATGATTATATTTTATAAATTGTCACTTTGTTTGTGAATTTTGTTTGTGTAAAGCTTGGGTAGCTTTTGTTTAAAATATGTTTAGTGTGGATACAGAGAATTGCTATTATAAGCGCTTTCAACTGTATCAAGCAGCGAATATTAAAGAACGTCTGCTTCCTTTTGTTTGTGTGTATGTGTTTGTTTTTGTTATATGTTCGGTGGGGATCCACAGAATGGCTATTATAAGCGCATTCGACTGTATCAAGCAGCGACTATTCAAGAACGCTTGCTTCTTTCTGTTTGAGTGCGTATATTTGTGTTGTGTGCCGATATGAATATTTAGATATTTATTCACCAAATTCATTTATTTAAATTCACTACAGATTTTTCCCTTTTTTTTATAAATTTCCTCTTTTGATCCTCTTTTGAAAATTTTATAAAACATTCCAAAATATTTTTATATCTTCCGCTTACCTGCGATCTTTGGTTCGTGAGAACCGGCTGCGCCAAATGTTATATAATAAGGATTTAGTTAAGTAGATATTCCAAGTGTTGTATAATAAGGATTGTTGATGTTGGGGAATGTCCTTGAGGGGGGGGGGGCTCCGTGAAGTCCTTCGGGGATGGCTGCCGGGGATGGTTGTTGTTTGAATAACTTGTCTTTATTTCAGCGCTTCATATTTACATTCCTTTTAAAACTTAATTTCTAACTTTCCTTTTGCTCTACTGCGTTCTTTAACTTGACTGAACTCTACTCACTCTATCCCATGAACTTTTTTAACTTTCTAATTGATTGGTCGCATGCTTTATCTTTAGTTAACCTTTTTCCGTTGACTGCTTCTAAATAGCGCACTAGATACTAGCACCCAACACGCTATATCACTTAACCACTTAACAACTTGACTACTTGACTACTTAACCACACCACTATTGAACTCCCATCATCCACTCTGATCATCACTTATATATACTTTTTAACGTTGGTCAAAACCATTGCTCGAGCTTGTTTCGCTGAGACGTACACAAAATACTTCATGACCACGTTTCGCCACAAAAATGCAGCTATCACAAATTTGAATTCTCGCAATGTGAATATTTCCGCATAGTTTTTCCGGGTTATCACAAAAAACCTTGTTCGAATTCTTGTGCCACTTTAATTTCTTTTAATTAAAGTGTGTCATCTTCGTAGCGTTAATTTCGCATTTCCGTGTCATGAGCTTGTGCTTTTAAATATTTAAGCTTAAAATTATGCTCAGCGATTGAACAATGATTTTGACCTACAACACCGCTAAGCTGCAAATCTGTCATTCTCCGTGAAAATACTCTTAAATATGCCGTCGTAGGGAACATAGGAGCTGATGCGCAAGCGTACGTAGATGTCCTGTAGCTGCAAGTATTTGGATGCAAAAGTTTCGATTTTGAGCATCTTTTGCGCAACGTCCGTCACTGTTTAGAATCCTAATAATCATAGTAAATTCTCACTGTTTAGAATCCTAATAATGACACTCATAGATTTGACCCCCATTCATACTTCCGGCGGGTTCAATGTCGCCTGTCCAATGTTCACGTCGCCTACCAAGTTACAAGTGGTGAATGATCTGCGTATCACATTTTTTATCTTCGGCCGTTCTTACGCTAAAGTTTCCCTGGGAAAAGTTATGATGTGCGCCTTCCTCTGAAAATGTGTATGCGTGTACGTTTATATGTGTCTGCGACTGTGCGTGTGTGTGTGTATATAAGTCTGTTTGGGAGTGTCCGTCCGTTTTGCCCGTCCCAAATCCAAAATAATATTCCTTTTCTTTAGAAAGGACTGATTTTATAAAGAATTCAAATGAGATTGGATACATTTAAAATAATAGTTTTTTTCGTAAAATTTAAAATTTAACTTTTTTAGTTAAATTTGTAAATTTCCTTTTTTTACCGAGCACCGGATTTCACTTGATTTAATTTCTTTGTATTTTGTAATTTTTTTATATCTTATTCGCTTAAAAAAAGTGAAATAGGATATATTAACGTTGATACTGAGTTTGTAACGCAGTGAAGGAGCTACAATAGATATAGAAAAGTATATATATTCTGGTTCAGAACGATGTCCTGAGTCGATTTAGCCCTGTCCGTTCGTCTGTCTGTCTGTCAGTCTGTCTGTCTGTCTGTCTGTGGAAATCACAATTACAAGCGAACGAATGAAGGAATCAATTTGGTACAAGTATTTCGTGTTACGATATGCTGGTTGGTATTGAAAATGGGCGAAATCGGACAACTTCCACGCCCACTTTAGGTATTTAGTGTGATTTAAATTGTGTTTATAGCTCAATTTTCTCAGCTCCGAGTACGAACTTAAAGGTGAAATTGTATACGAGTATACTACCTCATTTGAAAATATAATCAAAGAAATGCGCGTGGAGCGCCTACTAGAGATAAAATTTGTACAGGCGTACAAGCGTAAAAATAGAGGTATTGACATGAAGTTTGGCACAAATATTCCCTGTCATCATGGAATGGGTGGCGTTGAAAATGGGTGAAATTGGAAAACTGTCACGCCCACGCCTCAATTAGAACTGTTTCACAAAAAATGAGCGTTGAAAAGAACAAATAAAGCATGAAATTTGGAACGAATATTCTCTGTCATCACAGGCTGCATCAATTTAAATATAATTATATAATATATTTATATAACCCCCCGCCCCCCCGACATTTTATTTGGTCGTTCTAATCAAGGTATTCGGGAATAGGATATATAAGCTTCGGTCAGGCCGAAGATAACGTTCTTAAATTTTAAGTTAAAATTGATTTTATCATATGACTATAATGGAAATCAATTAGTCATTAATTTTCTTTCGCCTTTCTTGAAGGTTTATAGAAAATTTCCTTATGCGATAATGCATGAAATAATATATCTTGCAGTCTGCAAAATGTGATGGCTGGTAAATGGAACAAGAGCGAGAGAGTAAGAATTAGAGAAAAAGGGAAGAGATTACATTTAGGAAAAGTGCTGCTTGTAGTAAGAATCAAGAAGTAGGAAGTTAGTAGAAAATATTGATTAGATTAGTGTCTTTGTGGACTCTGTAGATAATCATAATATCAATGAAAAATTTGATTCCATGCATTTTAAGGATCTTTAAAGGGATTTTTAGTTATGAAACAAGTGTATCTCAAATAAATTTGAGAGGGTTTAAGGTCTGCAGAACTCTAGCAAATAATTCTCTCGCTCATACTTGATATCATTTGAGAGATTATGTATTTCTCAACTAGCGCAACAAAAAGTCTGTAGTATAAATTTATTATATCGTATATACGAAATCATTACATCGTATTCTTAATAAACCAGATCTGAAATATTTTATATTTATGATGTATTTTATTACATAATTTCTTAAAAACTATTTCATAAAAGATCAGATGCTGTATACACACGTACTAGAGCAAGTGTTTATTTATATGAGTGCGTGTGCATGTATAGATATTTGTCATTAGTCATTTACTATATGAGAAGGTTTGTATGTATTTTAAATTGAGTAAAATTATTGCCACGATTACAACATCGTTAAATTAATTCCTTTTTATTCTAATCTATTCTACCTCATTCGATTTTATTGTATAGTATTTACTTAATTTTTTCAATCAATCCACGCATAAACTTCTTCATCTCTTTAATTTTTCATTGAAAATGTTACAAACCGATTTTTTTGTTTTGAAATATATACTTTTAAAATCTATGTTTTAACATCTTTATGCATAACATCAATTCTGCTTCTCATTATTCGGTTTATTTCTAAATCTTAAAAGACTCTTTCCTTGCAGAAGCCACTGCGACGTTTTTGCTTACTCAACAGCGAAACGCCAGCATTAACCGAATTAGTCATCTGTAATGGACGTTCATAATTTTCCATTATTTAACTGAAATCAGGCGCATCCTGGTTACCATCACCATCATCGGAGCAGCCGGAGATCGTTTTGTGAAAAGTTGCTGGAGCCATTAGAGCTCGAGCTGCGATTATCTGGAAATTCTCAGATGCTCGAAAACCACTACGCGTGCAAACGCAGCGAAAGAGAATACGTTTGAAGGCGATACGAAACTCGTGTGAGAAGAGAGCGTAGATGACAGGATTGATCGCCGAATTGCAATAACCGAGCCAGAAGAGCACCGAGAAGACAGTCGGCGGTATGCATTGTTCGCAGAAGGCGCGTATCAAATACATCGTAAAAAATGGAAACCAGCAGAAAATGAAGCCACCAACGATGATAGCGAGTGTTTTGGCCGCTTTCGTCTCCATGCGAAACCTTTTCACCTGGAATTTATAGGCTCGTTTGCGCTTCTTGTTGTCCTTGTTAGATGATCGACTGATTCCTTCACTTCCTGTTGTACCGTCCTTACCGCCATTACTTCCTGGTGTACCTCCGTTACCATTTCCCATAATTTCATGAACACCGCAATTGTCAGACAACTTTTTATCGTCCAGATTGAATGCTCCCTCGCCGATCTTTAAAAGGCTCGATTTGAAGCCGGCACGGCGGCCGTTCGACAGCGCGGTGTTGACAAGAGAATATGGCAGCGGTGACTTTGGTACGAAATTATTCGAATCAAGTACATTTTCCGTCGAGGGAAATGGAACTTTGACGGAAACTTTTTCATGGTGTTGACGATTGAGACGCATTGAAGTGGCGCGGTTAGGTGAATATAAAGCAGTCATACCGAAGTGATTCAGGGATAGGTTATCATCTTCATTGCTATCGATGCTAAGAATTGAGTGGGTAGAAAGTGGATTTTGGCGAGCGGTATGGCTGGGACGGCCGCGATGAATGCGTAACGTTATTTGTGAATCATCAATACGTTTGCTGTTACGGCTATCATCAGCACTCGGATCTTTTGGACTTTTCCCTGAAAAAGGAGCGATTTATGAATGTGTTGATGGTGCATGTAAGTGTGCGTAAAGGGGTTAGTGAATTACTAATAGTAATGCATACAAAAATATTTGTACAAATAGGAGTGAGAGAGGGGAATGAGAGAGCAAGACTTGTACGCGAGGTTAGAAGCAGAATAAAATTAATTTTTTTGTTTTTATAGAAAAGAATTCAAAGGGTTACGTGAGAGATACGGGAAAAGTACAAGGATGGATATAAATGAATACAGGAATATACAGTAAGAGGCTCATGTTTCTGTTCGGAAGTTATTGTAACTACTACTACTACTACTACTGTTTGTTATTTTACACTTTAAGCACTTTAACTATAATATCTTAAATCAATTGTTTACTTACGTTCTGAATTTTTCTATATTGTTTTGATGTCAGAAAATTTCTCATTTCAAAAATTCTCAACAAAGATATTTATTAAAGTAAAGCAATACTGCCATCAAAAATAGCTTACGAGTGACCAACGAAACAAATTCCACATACATTACAATTCAATGGTAGGTGATAATAAATTGGAGTTTACGTATAAAAATGTATTTAGACTCCTTTGATGTCTTGGAAGCTGTGACTAATACAGCTCCAAATGGTGAGAATGCGATTGTAAATGCAGAGTTTAATGGTAGAAATAGGAGGCGATAGGAACTCGATAATAATGAATCGCATTGCAAACGATTACTTAGACTACGTGGAGACAAAAGAAAGAATGCGACAAAGGAAATGTGAAAAACCCTTTAATATGGTTTTGCAGTCAAATCAGCGTCCAGCCAAACGATAATGAGAAAAAATATTAGCTTAGCTAGGCTTAAATTTAGATTTTGTGTCGTGCTGCGATTTTCTCTGGAGAATGAATGAAAATTTAGATTAAACGAAAAATTATAGAACTGCGACAGGCAGGCATGGTCATTTGAATCGCAGAGATCTAGTCAAGAGATCTAGTCAAGTATCATACAAATAATTCCTTGACCGAAATATGAAAAGGCCTTAATTTAATAACCGGTGAGGTCACTTAAATTAGGTTCAGTATCTACTTCACAAAAATGAGCACACTAAAAAATCCAATCACAATTAATGTGGCTAAAAATGAAGAAATCTTAAAAGCAGAAGATCGGGATCGGGAAAATACGTGAATACACCAATAATACCACTCAAAGCTAATGAGCGTGCTACATGTTCTAAATCTCCGGGATAAGTTGATTTCCATTCTCCCACTTAGTGACGCTGGTCTAGTGGTCATTTTTAAAGGTGTAATAACGATTAATAGAAGCAAAGTTACTTAAGCCAAATTAAAAGGAAATTTATATGAATTGAGTTTGCAACAAATATGCGTTAATGCAGGTTCATGACAAAATAATTAAACCAGTGTGTAGTATAGGATTCTTGGACACCAATGTCAAAATAATCTTGAAGCAATGGTTCAAAAAAATAAGATCCTTTGAATTTTGTGAAGTTTGTATAAACGGAAAACAGTGTTATGATCCTTCAAATATTATTCGAGAACGCCCTTCCACCTCAAAGCATTCATGGTTATGCATATGGACCGATAACACCTCAAATCTGTAATGGAAATAAGTACTTCGTTTCATTCATAAACCTCTATAATATTTTTTTATTAAAAGAAAACTTGAAGTATTCGAAAAGTTTAAAGAACATGGGGCACAGATAAAGTCAATGCGAGCATATCAGTGATAAAATTGATCTGAATATTGCTGCTCCGCAGGTTGAGGTATTGAGAATTTCAGAATTTCTTTTTACCAAAGTTTGATTAACGTTCTAGTTTACTCGTTCTAGTCATTCTAATTTAGGCCCGTTTAAAGGAAAATTGGAAGAGATTTTGCCACCCATTTTTCTGTTCAAATAAATGGTATTGCTATTTAATCATTCCACACTGAAATAATTGAAGGAAAAGCGGGAGAGTTTCCACCAATATTTCATCGCCATCGCCATCAATGGCGATCTCAGGTTTGTATACTCGCGCTATAACCAAAATTTAGGAAAATTTAGGAAATTAAGGAAAAAAGAATTTATACTTATTAAAAAACAGACTTCAATCTCTTTCGACTCTACCACAATAATCGTAATGACCACGAAATGGTCACGCTATATAAAAACCATAAAATTTAATAGATGTGTGAATACTCGCTTTCATGCGAAGGTGAAGGTGAATGAAATTGCACACGAAACCGATTTCAAAGATTTCAAAAATACACACACGTACCAAAACAAAAAAAATGAAATGTGAGAAGGAAATTTCGTTTCGGCCGAGTTCTTGCACTATAAACCTATAAAAAAATTTCAATTTCATTATATTCAATTTAAATTTCTGTTCAGTTCTCAAAAGATAGAAGCATGTCTATTTAAAAGATGAAGTTGTTATCAGAATCGGTGGGTTTGAGAGGTAGCAAACTGAAAAGCTTATCCCCAAGCACGAATAAATTGGCATTCACTCCAACAGGTGGGCGTGCCCCTGTTGAAATTTTCTCCCACTTTCAAAAGACTTAAGTTTCAACTTTCAATTCTGTGGACAGACGAGGCCCGATCAAATATAGGAGCTGATTCTGAACCAAAATATATCCGTCTCTCTTTACATGCCATGAATGATTTAATATGTCAAAAAAGGAAGGCCAGAGTCATTATAGCCTACTATTTCGGATGTATATTAACCGTTTTAGTGCCGACGAGCGCCATCGCGCTCGTGTGCATTTTGCCTAAAATTGCCACGAGCGCGATGGCGCTCGTGATATCAGTTGTTGTTTAGCTCGCTCTAGAAGAGGTCGCTCGCACGCATCACTATTTTTTTAATTTTCTACGTGTTACTTAAAGTTCAAATTATAATATTATTAATATTTTTTCCCATAATGTCGGAATACGAAAATAATTCGAGTGAAAATAATTGTTCTTCAAGTTGTGAAGAAACTGATAGTGGAAGTGACATTGTGGTGCGCTCACACCGCGTACTTCAAATTTTGAGTGATAGTGATGATAATGACGATAACAATTATTTTTCTGATACGGATGATGTACCTGACTGCGAAAATATTGATGTGAACTTAACCCAATTCACATGCCTACCACCGGATACGCAATACAATAAACAAAACCCGCACGTATTTTTCGAACTACCAGGACCAAAACATACCCCACCAGGTGACGCAAAACCTATTGATTTTTTCGATTTGTTTTTTACTGCTCCTCTTATTAAAAAAATGGTTGTTGAAACTAACCGTTACGCAGCCCAGTTTTTGCAAAATCATCCAAATTTGAAACCTCGATCTCGTGCAAAATTGTGGAAGCCTGTCACCATCCCAGAAATGAAAGGTTTTATTGCCGTTATCCTGGAAATGGGCATCACAAAGAGGCCAACTATTTATTCTTATTGGATGAAAGGAACAAGATATATTCCATGGTTTATAAGAATGTTTTCACGAAACAGATTTCAGTTGCTCTTGAAATTTTTTCATTTGGTAGATAATAAAACTTTGGCTTAACTTTTTTACTTTTAGATTCCAGTTTTTGTTCTTTGTCCATAATGTTCTTTGTATTTTATTATCCTTGTACAAGTTTTTATTAATAAAACACCGAAAAAATTATTAAAATTGGATAATTTTTGTAAGAGATGCAGTTTTTTTCGAGACAAGAGTAAATGACATGAAAAACAAAAGATTTCTTTGGCACTTTTAAGTAGATATGAGTAAAAATCAATGGCACACAAACGGTTAAAGATAAATTATAGGTCTCCAGCAGTGGTAACAATAGAGAGCACATAAGCCAAGTTTGCATTGCCCCAAGGGAGATCTTTTATAATTAAATACAAAAATGTACATTTCTTTTCACTTTTCTGTTTTGTTAATTCTTTGAGCTTGAACGTGATTTTGGACTTGAATTAAAGGCAGAAAAAATCTTACGATGCAAATAATAATATTACAGAAGAGGAACAATAACAAAAAGCAACAATTAAGAAGGATGTGAAGACATCTTAAAAATATGTATGAAAGGTATTCCTTGAGAGCGTCCTTTGGCACACTTTCAATTTGTTTGATAGAGACAGAGAAACTTGTTAGCATGCATACATGTGTATGTTTGTATGCAGGAGCGATATTACACACTATTAAAACATCGCTTCAAACAAAAACCAAAAACTGCGAACGTGAAAATCCGTCAGAAACTAATATCCTTGGCCTTGTTTCTATAAATTCAGTATTTTAGCCTACACTTTATGTCTTCTTTCTCATTCTTCTCGCTTCGAGGGCGAGTTTACGATTATATTCAAGATTTTCCTTAAAACCTTCAATTTATTTTAATTTTTCAATTTGCCTTTAAAAATTTAAATTCACCACGACCATCACTCAAGAGACATTGCACTTTATATAGGTAATGAGCAATCATCAATTATTCAATATAATAATAGTAATATAAGGATTTCCTAATAAGAACGGGTTCATGTTGAAATGGAAAAAAATAAGCTGTGTATGAGGTATTAACGAAATTTGTATTTGAAAAGCCCATTTATTTATTTATTTATTTATTTATTTATTTATTTATTTATTCATAGTGTTACACAATGTACTAAGAGGTAATACGATAGAGGTATAACGATTTGAACACAAATGTTCTTATATACTAACAATACACAAGATGGGAAAAATGTTGTTATACACCTTATTGAAAAACACTATACTGATTTTGTTCAGATATTATTTGAATTTGTTTTTTTATATTTGAAATAAAATAGAAAATAAATTTTTTCATTCTGATCGAGAGATTGTCATAAACAAACCAAATAGAATTGTACTCCACTTACTATTATTGTAAACTAAAATTATCCATTCACAATTTAATGGTGCCAATTTTTCAAATTGGAAATTTCGTGTGGAGAGGCATCTGGCATCAATAGGTTGCATTAAAACTGTAAAGGAGACAGCACCTATTGCAGAAGCGGAAACAACAGCATTCATGAAATTGGATGCTACGACTCAGGACGTATTAATTTCATTTATACACGACTATTACTTAGAGTATGTGCGGGACAAGAAGTCAGCCATGGAAACGTGGGATTCGCTGAATGCATCGTTTGAAAAGAAGTCTGCACTAAACCAAACGTTAGTAAGGAAAGAATTGGCAAATCTTAGACTTCGAGAAGGTGAGGATATGCAGCAACATTTAAGTTTGATACGTTGGTTCGTCAGTTAAAATCCACCGGAGCAAAACCAGAAGAAGCCGACTTGGTATCGCAACTATTCCTAACTCTCCCTGAATCCTATGATGCAGTAGTAACTGCAATGGAGAATTTGAATATACAAGAATTAACAGTAAGTACAACAAAAGAAAGATTGTTAGCTGAAGAAGCCAAAAAGAAGCAACGGCAGGCGGAACTAATCGAAGAAAAAGCAACAGCGTTTACCAGCAAAAAAGAAAAGCAAAATTTAATGGGAAATGTCATAAGTGTGGCCGTTATGGCCACATGAAAAAAGATTATCGCGTGCAGGATAGGAAAGGATCCGCAAATTCTTCAGGGATTAGTTCCATGGTGGACTCAAATTCAAGATCAAGCAACATCAACAACTAAATGTTATTTTTACTCCAGTGTTGCTTACACCTTGAATTTCCGCTATTTTCTCTACTACAATAAAATCGCCTTCTTTTGCTACGCTAATATATCTTGGTTCTTGAAGATCTTTGACTTTTGAGCACATTTGAAGATCGTTGATAAAGTTGCTCTTGAATCAAATGCAAATGTTACCGATAATAACATGGAGTAACATTTGCATTGGATTCAGGAGCAACTTTATCAACGATCTTCAAATGTGCTCAAAGGTCAAAGATCTTCAAGAACCAAGATATATTAGCGTAGCAAAAGAAGGCGATTTTATTGTAATAGAGAAAATAGCAGAAATTCAAGGTGTAAGCAACACTGGAGTAAAAATAACGCTAAAGAACGTCTTATATAATCATAAATTTCGGGAGAATCTTTTATCCGTCCCAAAAATCGTTGAAGCCGGTACCAAAGTGAATTTTACCAAAGAAGAAGCAATTCTTAAAACGGACGAACAGGTAATTGGAAGAGCAACACGTATTGGAAACCTGTTTGAATTTAAAATGCAGACTTCAAGGTCAGTATCTAATTTAAGTAAATCTGAATTAGAATGGTTGTGGCACAAACGCCTTTACTTATGGTCACATAAGTAAAGAAAATACAACTAATATATTAAAATACCAGATGGTAGAAGGCATACCTAATTATATAAATATCCCTAATTTTTGTAAAACTTGCTTCAAAATAAACAATGTCGCGAACTCTTTGAGGGCGATAGAGTACGAGCTACTAGACCAATTGAACATATTCATTCTGGTGTTTGTGGACCAATAAACCCAAAGGCGTTTGATGGATCAAATTACTTCGTGTCATTCATAGATGACTATACCCATTTCTCATATGTCTACCTATTAGAAAGAAAAAGTGGTCTTTGATAAATTTAAGGAATATAATGCTCTGGTTAATGCTAAGTTTGGGGCAAACATTTCAGAGTTAACAATCGACCAGGGTAGGGAATACAAATCGAGTGATATGATATCATATTGTAAATATGAAGGAATCAATATCTCAGAAACCAAAGCATATACTCAACAGCAAAATGGAGTAGCCGAAAGATTCAATAGAACATTTCATGAAAAAGTGCGATAAATGAAGCAACCGTTCCAAAATTTTTATGGAATGAAGCAGTTTCCGATAGTAATTTTTTGATCAATAGAATTCCAACAAAAGCTTCAGTACAAAATAAAATTCCGGCGGCAGTGTGGTTTACTGAGAAGCCCAATCTAAGGAAATTACGAGTATTCGGATGTGCAGTATATGCATGGATTCCTAACCAACAACGAAAGAAGTTAGATCCCAAAAGTAAATGCTACGTAATGATGGGATATTGTCCTAACGGATACATGGGACAATGAAAAACATAACATAATCCTGGCTCGAGATTGTAAATTTAACGAATGTGTCTATCCCTACAAAATGTTAACAATTAATGAAGAGACAAAGCACATTTATCGTAATTATAAATATTTTATGGATACTCAAGAAGGAAATGATCCAGAAGGGGAATGTGATAGTGGTATCGTTTCAAATGACTCATGTAATAATAATTTATTCCACGAAAATGAAGGCAACGATGGAATAGAGGAAGCACCTAGTACGAGCACAGATGAATTAACGCCAGAAGTAGAGAATGAGGATAGAAGAAGTAAACGAGAACGAAAACCTCCAAGTTTTCAGATTATTTTGATTCCATTTTTGAAGCGATTGGGTGTAATGAAATACCAAAAAGTTATAAAGATAACTAATAATAATATGTATGTCATGCCGAAATAAATGGATCCAAGCCATAGAAAGTGAATTAAAATCTATGGATAAAAATCAAGTTTTGAATGTATTAAAGAAACCAGTTAACAAGAAACTTATTAAATCTAGATGGGTTTTCACGATTAAAACTGATGCCGATGGAAAAGCCACAAAATTCAAAGCAAGATTAGTAGTTAAGGGCTTTCAACAAAAACATGGAATAGATTAAGAAGAAACATATTCACCAGTCGCTAAACTAAGTACTCTGAGAACAGTTTTGGCTGTAGGCGTTAAAAAGAAATATGCATTTCACCAAGTCGATGTTAAAGCGGCATTTCTTTACGGTGATCTCGAAGAAGAAATCTATATGGAAATTCCTGATGGAATGAGAAAAGAAGAAGGAATGGCTTTACGGTTACGAAAATCTTTGTATGGTTTAAACCAAAGTCCTAGATGCTGGAATCTAAAACTTAATAAATGCCTAATAGAACTCGGATTTATATGATCGCAACATGATTATTCCCTGTACACAAAACGCATCAATGAACACATTTTGATGTTAGTAATATATGTTGATGATGTACTTATTGCTGGAAATAATCTGAACGATATTGAAAAAGTAAAATCTAAATTATCAACTATTTTTGAAATGTCTGATTGCGGAGAATTAAAATACTATCTTGGCATAAAAGTAGAATACAATAAAGAGAAAGGTATAATGTTTCTCAGTCAAGAAGCAAGTATCAACAAAATATTAGATAAATTTGGCATGCATGAGTGCAACAATATGGATACTCCAATGGAAAAAGGTCTCCAACTCCCAAGTAACACGGAAGATAAAATTTACCAGCAATATAGAGAATTATTATGAAGCTTAATGTTCTTAATGTTATGCTATCGACCGGATATTTGCTGTTGGATATATGGGTCGATATCAAGCAAATTTTAACGATATTCATTGGACATCTTTAAAAATAATTTTAAGATACTTAAAATGAACAAAAACACTAAAATTAAAATATAAATCTGAAGAACAAAAACAGAGTAAAGAGTAAAGAGTAAAGAGTAAATTCTAGTTGGTTACGTGGATGCGGATTGGGCGTCGAACACAAATGATCGGAAATCAACTAGGGGGTATATTTTCTTTGTATATAAATTGTCCTGTATCTTGGACAAGTAAAAAGCAGACAAATGTTGCTTTATCGTCAAATGAAGCAGAATATGCTGCTTTAAGTATGGGCACATTAGAAGGTCTTTGGCTAAGAGGAATTTTAGAAGACATGAATGTTATGAAAAAAGAAGATCCAGTCCTACTATATAAGGATAATAAAGGCTGCATTCAAATGACCAAAAATACTGAACGTAAAAGGTCCAAACATATAGACATTAAACATCATTTTATAAGAGATCATCTTTTGAAAGGAAATATCAAGTTAGCTCATGCATCTTCAACAAATCAAGTGGCTGATATCTTTACCAAATCCTTAGATAAATCTAAATTTACTACAATTAGAAATAATTTGAAATTGTCTAATTGAGAGGGGGTGTTGTTATACACCTTATTGAAAAACACTATATTGATTTTGTTCAGATATTATTTGAATTTGTTTTTTTATATTTGAAATAAAATTGAAAAGAATTTTTTTTCATTCTGATCGAGAGATTGTTCCAAACAAACCAAATAGAATTGTACTCCACTTACTATTATTGTAAACTAAAATTATCCATTAAATAAATCCTCATCTGTTACAAAAATAAGAAAAAAGAAAAAGAGAGAAAAACGAAAAATAGGAGAATACTAGAAAGAAAATGTTGGGCCAACTGGTTGTAGAGTAAAGTTATTTGAAAAGTTTAACCGTAAAGCACTAGGAGAGAAAACATTGCACGTTTCCAGAAAAGTCTTTCTCCCCGTATATCCTTTAAATTATTAGGCAAACTATTCCAAAGCCTGATGGTGCTGATAAAAAAGAAACGACCACTGTTTAGGTAAAAAAAATTAGGAACGAAATAGCATTTAGAGCGAGCTGAGTGCCCAAATTGAACCTTCTGAAAAAGATAAACCGGGCAACCAGAGTGCATAAGCCGATGAAGAAAGACACAATTACGATAATTCACATAACTACTAAAATCAACCCAGTAAGGAATATCTCGGCGCAGAGAGTCTCTCGTTGCGCTTTAAACCATATATATATAACGAGTTAAATTATTAAAGAGTACATTAATCTTAAGTAGCGAGACTGAGTCTAGTTTACAGTATATTAGTTCCGGATAGGTCATGATTGGTAGAATTAGCTGCAATACTAACTTACGACGTATAAGCAGGTGAATAAATTCAGCAGAATATCGCAAATTGTTTACAATAGGCCTTACATACAACTGGATTTACATGATCAGTGCAAGTAAATTGGGAATTAAAATAAATACCGATATTAACAGTTTTTGATACACACTTTCAGTTCCGTCCAGAAGGTATAAAAGAAAAATCTAATGAATTTTTAAATATTGGTAACACATGAGATTTTGAGGAACTTAACTGAAGTTGATTTCTCTTAGAAATTAGTCAACAATTAACTTAAGGTCTACATTAATTTTATGGCACAAAACATGACTCAAATGGTTTACTCAAATATAACTGAATATCATCTGCATAGGCATGTATGCTCGCAAAGCGTACAACAGAAGATATGTCATTTATAAATAATGAAAATAATAATGGTCCCAAAACAGGACCCTGCGGAACACCACATCTTTAGTCTTTTTTATTTAGCCTTTTTTGTTTAGCATTTCGAATAATTCGCGAAGCTGTATTACGAGCAAACACATTTATTAACACATTTATATTAAACCTTATTTTGATAATAAGGTTTTATAGTTTGGACGTCCTACTCAATAGTGTAACATCGGCATTACTGACTGAATTACAAACACCAGATGCCGGCTATACAATATGATCGCTACGAACTGTCAAAATCCACCACTTTTATTGGAAAACCTTTCACATTCCCTTAGTCAGTGATTATGACGAATCGTGTGCTCAGCGAAAATTAGAATTATGGAGAGTCTTTTCTTTAGACTTCTATTAGGTTTAACAATGCCTTAATGTTCTAAACAAATTATCTTCTTCATCAATTTAGTTTAAATTGAAATAAATTTAGTTTGATAATTGTAATTAATGATGAAAGGCAAGCAAATTAACTGAAAATTAAGAAGAAATTGAAAGCTGATGCTTTACCATCAATGCCCTTTATAAAACAGATAACATGAACATAATAATAAGACCAAAAATAAGAGACGGAGCGGAATGCTAATCAAGGCACAATCAAATTTATATATAAGAACTTAATGTATATAAGGACTAAAAAATATATTCATTATAATGAAAACAAAAATTTTTACGCTGTAAGATCTTACCCTGTAAGATAAGGATTATATATATGTCTCGTAGAAATATCACTAGGATGACTAAAGCCTCAACCATAATGGCCGTATGCGAAATTAAGTTAATGTCAAAAGTTAACGACAATGAAGCTTAATTTTTGTAAAATTATTGAATTGCCCATAATAACATCACAAAAACTTAACAAAAATTCCGCCATTGTTGATGTTGCCAATTGCAAAAATAATAAGTTGTTTAAAATGTTACATCGGATATCGTCAAAAAAAATTTTATATGGCAACAAAAAGCTGTTTGTTAATTTTTGTTAAGTTATGTGCGACCAGTTTCGCTGTCACATTAAGGTTCCTTAATGTTGCCGAATTTAACGAAGCTTTTTCGTCACTCAGTATGATTCGCGTGTACTCGCACTTCACATAATATTTTGTTAATTTCGCTTAAGGCCATTATGGTTGAGCCCTAACTGGATGCGTTTTAAGTTGCAGCATTTATAAGTTCACTCCATCCTAAAATAACTCTTACATATTATTACATAAACACTATTTTCTATGTGAGTTCAGTGTGAGTTTGTGAGTTTATGTGAGTTTCATTTGCTTACATTTCATTAGCGCAGAACGGAGCAGACGGTGCGTGGCTTATATGACATTTTTCGTTCGCTTTTTACACATTGCTAATACTGAAATTTTTATGAGTGGCAATTATGAAATAATTCTTAGACCGAAACTATACAATTATTTCAAAGAGACAATTTCAAAGAGTTATCCCTTAGAGAGAAACGAAAAATAAGCTTAAATAAAGGGTGAACATGTAAAAATGTATCGGAATGAATTTTCGCCATCCCTTTTCAAGTTTGGTTTGGAGACGAAACGGTTTCGGTTACGTTCTCTACGGATTCTAATTACGGAGAACGTAACTAGACACGAAAGATGTCTCGAAACCAAACTTGATAAGGAATGAAGGAAATTCGTTCCAATGTATTTTAGCACCCAACCCTGTCGGAAGCCCCAACGAATACCAACATATGATGAAAAAGTAATTAATTGCAAAGACTGTAGTAATATTATGGACGAATAACAACGAAATACTTATAAAAAACATTTTTTTAATTATCTTTGCATTCCATCTGATCTCAGCCCTTGTCTTACACGCTCACAATAATGAAAAAAAAGAGTTAATAGTGTGGTATTGATTGCATAAGGTTGAGGTATGACGGATATGAATACATGAGTAGTTCAAGGATACAAACCTGAAATTGGGTGCGAAGAGGTAAGATAACGAGTCTAATAATAAAAAAGGTGAATAAAACAAAACTATAAGTGGATCATGCAAAATATATTTGACGTGTGAAGGAAGAATCTACAAGAGGTGTTAAAGACAGATGGTAAAGCGAAAAAGACGCTATCGACTATAGTGGAAGTCGGTCTGCGGAATATGGAAGGAAATCAGCTGATAATAATATAGAACAAGTAAGAACGCTAAGTTCGTACGGTGTATGTCCCTTTTACCATTACATTTATCCTTTCATTTTTAATTCAGATCTGCTAAATCATCTTCAACGCAATCCTTGTCAAAAAGTCAACACACGGCAAAGAGAGCATGTCCCGCCCATTTTTGAGGAGTGATATCATTGAATACTACCATATCGGCTATAAAATTCCAGCCCGAGAACTTATGTAGAAACTGAGAAATTGACCTGAGTGTAACACTGGTTGCATTATTTTCAATCCCAAAAACCTACTATGGCAATGAATATTCGTGACAAATTTCATGCCGATATCTGTCGACTATAATCGTGATTTCAACAGACAGTACATAAAGAGTACTGTAAGAGTAATGTGCCATTCTTTTTTCCATTCAGTTTGTAAAAAGCCTTGAAATTCTTCCTCAGAAACATTTACTTATTTTCGTTTTTAAGAAATCATTTTACGATATGCTGAGATGGAAAAAGACGTAGTTTTTAAAAATATATAAAAATCCATATACAGTTCACGAATCTATACAACATGCAATATATAAGAAAGAGGAATACTTGCAAGATTTATTCTTTGAGATAATATTTTCAATAAATTTACATATTTTGTATATGCTTTCTATTCAAATTTTTCACTGTTCTGCAACAAAGGTTTGTAGACCGATTATACTGATATATGTATAATGACAAGAATTTAATTTTTTTATACTATATAATCATTATAAATTCCCTCTGTTCTCTTTAACAATATATCAACCAATAGAAGTATTACAAATTTTCTAAAAAAAAGATTTCGCAGCCATTAC
The DNA here is from genome assembly GCA_963966595.1 of Physocephala rufipes. Lineage (NCBI taxonomy): Eukaryota > Metazoa > Arthropoda > Insecta > Diptera > Conopidae > Physocephala > Physocephala rufipes. The sequence goes on along the minus strand of OZ016501.1, from coordinate 37,200,649 downwards.
CATTACCATTAAGTTGTTAAGCATAGCAAGTTATACTGGATATATTCAATTGTATGAAGGTGTAAAAACCAATTTGTTTACAATATCCTACATCTAAAAAAACAACATTAAATATAATGATAACAGTTTAAATAACAAATGAGATTATTTTTAAAAAAGCTAAAAAATGATTTTTTTAACTTTAATACCACTGCGAAAACACAGAAATCTACACAAAAACCAATAAGAAATTTATTCTCTGAAGAAGAAGGATGACAGTTAGGGATGGAAAGATGGGAAAAAATTGAAAAAAGGGCATAAAACTTACCCTTTGTTGTCTTAAACCCCTGATTGATGGCGCGAGTTGTGCGTACAGCACCTCGATAAATTCGCCAATAAAAAAACAACATTACAAGCATTGGAATGTAAAATGAGCCGAGAGCTGAATAGAGTACATAGCCACGATCATTCGTTAGTTCGCATTTCCATGGGCATTGTGACATTGAACCAACTCGAGCGCTTGTATTTGTATCATGCACTTTTACATTGCTTTTCTTCGCGTCGTCCCCATAATTTCGATCATTGTTACCAGCGGCTGACCTCGCAGGCCGTACTGCCACTGCTGGCGATAAGGTGACCGATAAAGACTCGGCAGTAACGGCATTGGTGAGGGTGGTGAACAAAATTATATCCGATCCATTTATGAACGGTTTCCAGGATTGATAAATTTTAGTGTTGGTTTTAATATTATAGCGAGTTGCATTATTATAATCAATCATGGATATTCGTGTGGGTTGATGTCTGAATTGTTGCTCTTGTTCTTGTTCCCTTAGGGGCTCGTGGAGGTATATATTAGATGGCGTTGATATTTTTTCAGTGGTAGTACGAATCGTGGTTGTTGCTGTTGGAGTTGTTGTTTTAACATGAAAAAGCGTATAATTTCCACGTGCGTAGGTCTGTTGTACCTCCGGCTGTAAAGAATGGGACAAAATGTTTTATTATGTATTATGTTTTATAAAAAATTCATATATATATATATATATATATATATATATATATATATATATATATATATATATATATATATATATATATATATATATATATATATATATATATATATATATATATATATATATATATATATATATATATATATATATATATATATATATATATATATATATATATATATATATATATATATATATATATATATATATATATATATATATATATATATATATATATATATATATATATATATATATATATATATATATATATATATATATATATATATATATATATATATATATATATATATATATATATATATATATATATATATATATATATATATATATATATATATATATATATATATATATATATATATATATATATATATATATATATATATATATATATATATATATATATATATATATATATATATATATATATATATATATATATATATATATATATATATATATATATATATATATATATATATATATATATATATATATATATATATATATATATATATATATATATATATATATATATATATATATATATATATATATATATATATATATATATATATATATATATATATATATATATATATATATATATATATATATATATATATATATATATATATATATATATATATATATATATATATATATATATATATATATATATATATATATATATATATATATATATATATATATATATATATATATATATATATATATATATATATATATATATATATATATATATATATATATATATATATATATATATATATATATATATATATATATATATATATATATATATATATATATATATATATATATATATATATATATATATATATATATAATATATATATATATATATATATATATATATATATATATATATATATATATATATATATATATATATATATATATATATATATATATATATATATATATATATATATATATATATATATATATATATATATATATATATATATATATATATATATATATATATATATATATATATATATATATATATATATATATATATATATATATATATATATATATATATATATATATATATATATATATATATATATATATATATATATATATATATATATATATATATATATATATATATATATATATATATATATATATATATATATATATATATATATATATATATATATATATATATATATATATATATATATATATATATATATATATATATATATATATATATATATATATATATATATATATATATATATATATATATATATATATATATATATATATATATATATATATATATATATATATATATATATATATATAT
>OZ016501.1:37184151-37198064 GCA_963966595.1 Physocephala rufipes | reverse complement strand
ATATATATATATATATATATATATATATATATATATATATATATATATATATATATATATATATATATATATATATATATATATATATATATATATATATATATATATATATATATATATATATATATATATATATATATATATATATATATATATATATATATATATATATATATATATATATATATATATATATATATATATATATATATATATATATATATTATATATATATATATATATATATATATATATATATATATATATATATATATATATATATATATATATATATATATATATATATATATATATATATATATATATATATATATATATATATATATATATATATATATATATATATATATATATATATATATATATATATATATATAATATATATATATATATATATATATATATATATATATATATATATATATATATATATATATATATATATATATATATATATATATATATATATATATATATATATATATATATATATATATATATATATATATATAATATATATATATATATATATATATATATATATATATATATATATATATATATATATATATATATATATATATATATATATATATATATATATATATATATATATATATATATATATATATATATATATATATATATATATATATATATATATATATATATATATATATATATATATATATATATATTATATATATATATATATATATATATATATATATATATATATATATATATATATATATATATATATATATATATATATATATATATATATATATATATATATATATATATATATATATATATATATATATATATATATATATATATATATATATATATATATATATATATATATATATATATATATATATATATATATATATATATATATATATATATATATATATATATATATATATATATATATATATATATATATATATATATATATATATATATATATATATATATATATATATATATATATATATATATATATATATATATATATATATATATATATATATATATATATATATATATATATATATATATATATATATATATATATATATATATATATATATATATATATATATATATATATATATATATATATATATATATATATATATATATATATATATATATATATATATATATATATATATATATATATATATATATATATATATATATATATATATATATATATATATATATATATATATATATATATATATATATATATATATATATATATATATATATATATTATATATATATATATATATATATATATATATATATATATATATATATATATATATATATATATATATATATATATATATATATATATATATATATATATATATATATATATATATATATATATATATATATATATATATATATATATATATATATATATATATATATATATATATATATATATATATATATATATATATATATATATATATATATATATATATATATATATATATATATATATATATATATATATATATATATATATATATATATATATATATATATATATATATATATATATATATATATATATATATATATATATATATATATATATATATATATATATATATATATATATATATATATATATATATATATATATATATATATATATATATATATATATATATATATATATATATATATATATATATATATATATATATATATATATATATATATATATATATATATATATATATATATATATATATATATATATATATATATATATATATATTGAAACGACCTTTTCGCCTCGGTCCTACTGAGGCGGGGTTCCTTTTAAGGTCCTTGGACCGTCTAAAGCCAGGGTATGCTCGCGGATGTCCAGGGTCGTTACTCAAGAAAATTTATTAAAATGATGGATCCGTGTTTGGTGTTGTTATAGTTTATTAATTTGTTCAGCTTAAGGTATAAATGATGGCTTAATTTTATTGTTGTCACTATCCTTGATCCTGGTGTGGTATGTACTGTGATGGGCAACTGCGGCCGCGATACCACGTGAAGGAAGAGGACTATGTAAGGAAAAAACTGTGCGGCGCTATGGCGTCGTTGAGCGGTAGCACCACGGTTTGGTTCAAATGTCACTTGATACTTATACGCGAATGTGAACTTGTTTTACTTAGACTCGGTACTTTGATACGACGATCGGCGAAAGACTGACTTGACACTCGTGCACGACTGTGAACTTGTATTACTCGGTACTTTGATATGCACGATCCGCGGAAGACTGACTTGATGCGCGACTATGAACTTGTATTACTTTAACTTAGACTCGGTACTTTGATACGACGATCGGCGAAAGACTGACTTGACACTCGTGCACGACTGTGAACTTGTATTACTCGGTACTTTGATATGCACGATCCGCGGAAGACTGACTTGATGCGCGACTATGAACTTGTATTACTTTAACTTAGACTCGGTACTTTGCGATACGACGATCGGCGAAAGACTGACTTGACACTCGTGCACGACTGTGAACTTGTATTACTCGGTACTTTGATATGCACGATCCGCGGAAGACTGACTTGATGCGCGACTATGAACTTGTATTACTTTAACTTAGACTCGGTACTTTGATACGACGATCGGCGAAAGACTGACTTGACACTCGTGCACGACTGTGAACTTGTATTACTCGGTACTTTGATATGCACGATCCGCGGAAGACTGACTTGATGCGCGACTATGAACTTGTATTACTTTAACTTAGACTCGGTACTTTGCTATGCGGTGAGAGAGAGAGAACTACCTGTTAATATTTTGTATCGCTGAACTAGCGGTGAGGGATGAAAGAAAATTGAGAGCGGCTATGGAGAGGAAGGATTGGGAGAAGGAGAGAGAGCTACTCAGGGAGAACAACAAGTCTATTCAATCGAAACCAACAAGTTGAACTTCAAGAGCGGCTACGGAGAGTAAGGATTGGGAGAAGGAGAGAGAGAGAGAGCTACTCAGAGAGAACAACAAGTCGATTCAATCGAAACCAACAAGTTGAACTTCAAGAGCGGCTACGGAGAGTAAGGGTTGGGAGAAGGAGAGAGAGCTACTCAGAGAGAACAACAAGTCGATTCAATCGAAACCAACAAGTTGAACTTCAAGAGCGGCTACGGAGAGTAAGGATTGGGAGAAGGAGAGGGAGAGCTACTCAGAGAAAACAACAAGTCGATTCAATCGAAACCAACAAGTTGAACTTCAAGAGCGGCTACGGTGAGTAAGGATTTGGAGAAGGAAGGAGAGAGAGCTACTCAGAGAGAACAACAAGTCGATTCAATCGAAACCAACAAGTTGAACTTCAAGAGCGGCTACGGAGAGTAAGGATTGGGAGAAAGGGAGAGAGCTACTCAGAGAGAACAACAAGTCGATTCAATCGAAACCAACAAGTTGAACTTCAAGAGCGGCTACGGAGAGTAAGGATTGGGATAAGGAGAGAGGGCTACTCAGAGAGAACAACAAGTCGATTCAATCGAAACCAACAAGTTGAACTTCAAGAGCGGCTACGGAGAGTTAGGATTGGGAGAAGGAGAGAGAGCTACTCAGAGAGAACAACAAGTCGATTCAATCGAAACCAACAAGTTGAACTGCAAGAGCGGCTACGGAGAGTAAGGATTGGGAGAAGGAGAGGGAGCTACTCAGAGAGAACAACAAGTCGATTCAATCGAAACCAACAAGTTGAACTTCCAGAGCGGCTACGGAGAGTAAGGATTGGGAGAGGGAAGTCGAGAGAGAGCTACTCAGAGAGAACAACAAGTCGATTCAATCGAAACCAACAAGTTGAAATCCAAGAGCGGCTACGGAGAGTAAGGATTGGGAGAAGGAGAGAGAGCTACTCAGAGAGAACAACAAGTCGATTCAATCGAAACCAACAAGTTGAACTTCAAGAGCGGCTACGGAGAGTAAGGATTGGGAGAAGGAGAGAGAGCTACTCAGAAAGAACAACAAGTCGATTCAATCGAAACCAACAAGTTGAACTTCAAGAGCGGCTACGGAGCGTAAGGATTGGGAGAAGTAGAGAGAGAGATACTCAGAGAGAACAACAAGTCGATTCAATCGAAACCAACAAGTTGAACTGCAAGAGCGGCTACGGAGAGTAAGGATTGGGAGAAGGAGAGAGAGCTACTCAGAAAGAACAACAAGTCGATTCAATCGAAACCAACAAGTTGAATTGCAAGAGCGGCTACGGAGAGTAAGGATTTGGGGAAGGAGGGAGATAGAGCTACTCAGAGAGAACAACAAGTCGATTCAATCGAAACCAACAAGTTGAACTTCAAGAGCGGCTACGGTGAGTAAGGATTTGGAGAAGGAAGGAGAGAGAGCTACTCAGAGAGAACAACAAGTCGATTCAATCGAAACCAACAAGTTGAACTTCAAGAGCGGCTACGGAGAGTAAGGATTGGGAGAAAGGGAGAGAGCTACTCAGAGAGAACAACAAGTCGATTCAATCGAAACCAACAAGTTGAACTTCAAGAGCGGCTACGGAGAGTAAGGATTGGGAGAAGGAGAGAGGGCTACTCAGAGAGAACAACAAGTCGATTCAATCGAAACCAACAAGTTGAACTTCAAGAGCGGCTACGGAGAGTAAGGATTGGGAAAAGGAGAGAGAGCTACTCAGAGAGAACAACAAGTCGATTCAATCGAAACCAACAAGTTGAACTGCAAGAGCGGCTACGGAGAGTAAGGATTGGGAGAAGGAGAGGGAGCTACTCAGAGAGAACAACAAGTCGATTCAATCGAAACCAACAAGTTGAACTTCCAGAGCGGCTACGGAGAGTAAGGATTGGGAGAGGGAAGTCGAGAGAGAGCTACTCAGAGAGAACAACAAGTCGATTCAATCGAAACCAACAAGTTGAAATCCAAGAGCGGCTACGGAGAGTAAGGATTGGGAGAAGGAGAAAGAGCTACTCAGAGAGAACAACAAGTCGATTCAATCGAAACCAACAAGTTGAACTGCAAGAGCGGCTACGGAGAGTAAGGATTGGGAGAAGGAGAGAGAGCTACTCAGAGAGAACAACAAGTCGATTCAATCGAAACCAACAAGTTGAACTTCAAGAGCGGCTACGGAGAGTAAGGATTGGGAGAAGGAGAAGGAGAGAGAGAGCTACTCAGAGAGGACAACAAGTCGATTCAATCGAAACCAACAAGTTGAACTTCAAGAGCGGCTACGGAGAGTAAGGATTGGCAGAAGTAGAGAGAGATACTCAGAGAGAACAACAAGTCGATTCAATCGAAACCAACAAGTTGAACTTCAAGAGCGGCTACGGAGAGTAAGGATTGGGAGAAGGAGAGGGAGCTACTCAGAGAGAACAACAAGTCGATTCAATCGAAACCAACAAGTTGAAATCCAAGAGCGGCTACGGAGAGTAAGGATTGGGAGAAGGAGAGAGAGCTACGCAGAGAGAACAACAAGTCGATTCAATCGAAACCAACAAGTTGAACTCCAAGAGCGGCTATGGAGAGGGAAAGGAATGGGAGAAGGAGAGGGAGAAGGCTAGCTCCTACCGATACGACGATCGGCGGAAGACTGAGGAATTGAGTGTTACGCAGCTTAGTTTTATGCTTATCGGCTGCGCTCCCCAGCTTTTGTCTCCCCAGCAAGCGTAGTTCGAACTCACTCTAACTTTCATGCTTACGGTTATGTACTAGGAAACTGGTTTTGCGTAATAGACGATTTGTGACTAAGCGTCCGCAGTTGCCATGCACAGTGTAAAAATGTTACAGGGTGTGTGATTTAATGCTAATTTTTAACTTATTATCTAATTATTATAATATAAAATTATAATTATAATATACTATCATATAACCAATCAAAAATAACATATGAATAGCATTATAATAGAAAATAAAAATATGAAATAAAAATAAAATGAAGTAGCAAAATAAATTACAAGAGAAAATATAATTCGTTATTGAGGAATAACAAAAAAATTAAGCAGATGCGATAGTCTTTGTGCGGCTTATTTCGTCACATCGAAATGTGTCGTCACATCTCCCCGTTACTTCCGGCAAGAGTGGAGAATGCGAGTGGAGCCGTCTCGTGATATACGCACTCTGTATATCTGCCCTTCTAGCGTATGTAGGAAGTTCATTCGCTGCCCCTTACGCTTGCTCGCCTTTGCCTGTTGGATTATTGTGACCAAGGCTGCTGGGACCTCGACGAGGTTGACTTCCTCCCATCCCTCTGTTGTGTTGTCTTCCGATTCGTCAACATGGGGCTTCTTCGATGGCGTGCTTACTTTGTCGGTCTGCTCTTCTTTTGGCCGGTCTTGCTCAGGATCGTCTATTGGAGTCGGGGCGTAACGCAAAAGTGGGAATTTCGGGCGTCTTCCGCCTGCGCTGGCTAGTGCTCGGATGATGTTTGCGATCCGTGACCGCCCGCCACGATATTCGTTCTGACTAGCCCATTCGTGGTGAGCCATGGCGTCCTCTGATAGATGCCGGGCCAAGTACCTCTCCGCTGTTAGCAACATGTATATGCCGCAGTTATAGCCATCTGCTTGCTTCGGTACCGTTAGATCGATCATCGGTGCGTTCTCTTCGTCGTAAACGACTGGTCGTGGAAAGTTCGGGAAGTGGAACCGATGTTCGCTCGTGAGCATCCTTCGCAAATTCCGTACCAGGATGGCATTCCTCTCGATGTTTGAACCCAGTGAGTCCATTATTAGAATTCGACATCTACTGAGTTGCCCGTCGACCCCTACCTGATGGTCGATGACAGCCGCAAACCAGTGATTGTCTTTGCAGATGTGTATGACTATCGTTGTTTTCTGAAAAACGGCTATAGTTCGTATTTCTCGTCTAACCCTTGCGTGATTGTATGGGACGACTGACACCGCGTCGTAGAAGAACGTGCTGAGACATGTGACTCGGTCCCGCAACTCGGAAGGCACAACTGTGTTCTCCACCCATTTGAAATAAAAGTTGATGATCGTGTCGTTGAGGAACCGACCATCCGACAATCTTGCATAATCCTCCTCGGCCAGGGCGATGCCGCCCCTCCCTTGCGGGTATGTCAACAAAACCTCCCTTGACTCTTCACCTGAGTCCGAAGACAGATCGACTACCTCAGTAACGCGAGCACATTTGTCCATGTTAAGAATATATTTTTTTCTGTTACCGCTGTGTGGATGTTCTTGTTGTGGTTTCCCTGGTTGTTGTTCTGTTGCTAGTATGTACACCCTTTGATGGTCACTTCACTACTGATGCTCTTGTTTGTGGGATGCCTCCTTTTATAGGCTGCGCTTGCTGTGCACCAGAGTTGACGGCTGTCCCTCATTGTATGTGAGTGTGTGGGGAGACTACTATTTGTAATGCTTACTTTGCTGGCTCGTGGATGGTTGTTCCCCGGATGGTTGTTCCCTGGATGGTTGTTCTTGTTGTCGTTTTGCTGGGTTGTTGTTCTCTTTGTTGTCGTCGCTCTGGTTGTTATTCCTGTTGTTGGTTTTACTGTTCTGCTTGTTACGTTGTTACGTTGTTGTTGTTGTTATACTGGTGGGTGTTCTTGTCGTCGTTTTTGCTGTTTTTGCTGGCTAGTGGATGGTCGTTGCCTGGATGGGGAACGCGTGTGCGTAATGCCTAGTTGTCCTGGTTCATCGTTCGCTCTCGGATGGTAGGGCTTGAGGTCACCGATGTGCGCCGTCTTATTCTTACCACCTGAGACTTTTAAGGTGACGATTACCGGAGATATAAAGTCAATTACCTGGTAAGGCCCCTCGTACTTTGGAGCTAATTTGGCCGCAAAGTTTTCCGTTGCTTTAGATAGGTCATGACCTCGAACTAATACCATGTCTGAAATTTGTGGAGTCCATGCCCTTCGCCTGAGGTTGTAGTGCCTCGTTTGTTCACTTGCTGCCATTTGCATATTTCGACGGGCTATCTGGAATATCTTATGCAGTTGCGTTGCCTTTTGCGTTGTTGCTTGCGTTTCTTGGCCGGTACCTAGTGTGACGTTATCGTAGAGATTATTAGGGTGCCTCGGCTCTCGTCCTTGTACCAAGAAGACGGGTGAGTAACCAGTGGAGCTCGACGTACTACTGTTGATGGCTAGTGCTATTTCGGGGAGATACTCATCCCAGTCTCGTTGATCTTTTCCCGTGAATTGCGCAATCATCGTTTTGATGGTCCTGTTAACCCGCTCGGTGGGGTTTTCATGTGGGGTGTAGGGTGCTGTAAACTGCTGGCTCACTCCAACACTTCGTAGGTATGATTTGAATTGCCGGCTAGTAAATTGGACGCCATTGTCTGTGAGCAGGACCTTGGGAATTCCGAATCTGGCAACAATCCTCTCACGGAAAGCCCTCTGTAATGTCGTAGCTGTAGCCTTCCGCAAAGGAATTATCTCTACCCATTTCGAAAATCTATCCAGAAATACAAGCAGCATATTGTGTCCTCTTCGCGAACGTGGGAGAGGACCCACAAAATCTGCACATATGGTAGCCCATGGCTCTTCAGGCACTCTAGTCAACATCTCGCCAGCGGGTTTCCTCTGGTCCGCTTTGTAACGCTGGCAAGAATCGCAGCTCCTTACGTATCGGCTAACTTCTCGAAACATGCCGGGCCAATAATATTTCCTTGCCACTCGTGCGATGGTCTTGCGGATACCTAAATGGCCGGCGCTAGGTTGGTCGTGGTTCTCTTCCAAAACCCTTCGTCGATCTGAGCGACCCACACACAGCTTCCACGGATCTTCATCGTCGTCGCCTATGTCATGAGGAATGTGACGGTACAGTGCATCGTTCTCGATCGCGTAGTCTGGATATTTCGCTGGTTCGTTGATAACTTTGTTTTTCTGGGCGTCCAGCCAGCTGCAATTGGTACCGTCGATGCCTAGTCTTCTATTGACTTCTTCTGCCTCTCGAGGTTGACGTGAGAGCGTGTCCGCAACTACGTTGTATCCTTTCGGTATAATACCTCGTACGAGTATTGCTGAAGCTCCAGCGCCCAGCGTGCAATTCGTCCTGATGGGTTGTCAATTCCATTGAGCCATTTCAGTGCCAGATGGTCCGTGATAATCTTAAAGTGGTATCCTTCCAAGTATGGCCTCATCTTCCGCACGGCCCAGACAATCGCCAAACATTCCTTCTCTGTCGCCGAATAATGTTTCTCGGCTCCTTGTAGATGTCGACTTGCGTAAGCAATCACACGTTCGCCACCTTCCTGGTCCTGTGTCAGCACCACGCCGAGTCCGATGTCACTGGCATCTGTCTGCAAAGTAAATTGTTTGGTGAAATCTGGGCATGCTAGCACCGGTGCTTCAGTCAGCTTCGTCTTCAATTCTTCGAACGCCTGTTGCTCTTCTGATCCCCAGTGCCATCGCTTTCCTTTTCTTAGCATGCTTGTCAAAGGGTGGACGATTCTTGTGAAGTCAGGCACAAATCTTCTGTACCACGATGCCGTACCCAGATACCTTCTGAGCTATCTTATATTCCTGGGCGGTGTAAGCTCCTTTATCGCAGCAACTTTGTCCGGGTCCGTTTTTATTCCCGTGGAGGTGACTAGATGGCCTAAATACCTGAGCTCCCTTTTGAAAAAGTGACATTTTTCCCTGTTGATGCGAAGGTTTGCTTGCTGAAGGCGATGAAAGACGCTGCGAAGATGCTGCTTATGCTCTTCCTTAGATCTACTGACCACCACGATGTCGTCTAGATAGGCGAAGGCGTTTGGCTCCATTTCAGGTCCGATGACTTTGTCCAAAAGCCTATGGAAGGTGGCTGGTGCAGAATGCAGGCAAACGGCATAACGCGCCATTGAAACAGGCCTCTACCAGGAGCAGTAAATGCTGTGTACTTCCGGCTGCTCGGCTCGACTGGAACTTGCCAATACCCACTCTTGAGGTCAATTGTGCTGATGAACTGAGCTCCTCTTAACTTTTCCAGGATGCAGTTTATGCGCGGCAGTGGATAGGCGTCGGGTATAGATCTCGAGTTAATCTGGCGGAAGTCTATGCACAATCGCCAGTCACCAGTCTTCTTCTTCGCGAGTACTATTGGCGAGCTGAAGGCGCTATTTGAAGGCTCTATGTAGTTCTGTTGCAACAAATCATCGAGTTGCTTGTTGACGATCGCTTGCATGGCCGGGTTCTTCGGGTAGTAACGCTGCTTGACTGGAGCTTCGTTTTTCATGTTGATTCGGTGACTTGCCAAGCTGGTCACTCCAGTCATAGTTTCGAATGCTTTTAACTCCCTTCGCAAGAAAGCATCGACGTCGCTGTCGTCATCCTTCACTTCGCTCACTGTCCACAACATGGTTCCGGTGTCGTTGCCACTGTCTGTGTCCGAGTTTAGTTCTAGGCTCTGTCCAGCACATAGGAGCCTTGCTTCTGCGTCTGCTAAGAAGTCCATACCCAACATGACCTGGTCGATGGCGGTGGGTAGCACCAGAAATTTAGTGCAGAGTTTTCGGATCCCAAGTTCATCGTTCGCTGTTAAAGCAGTCCCCACACGCAGTACTGCACCGTTGGCTAATCGTACCTTCATCTGTGTGGGCGTAATGCGTGCTGCATCTCCTAAGCTATTGACGAATGATTTTGACACGAAACTGCGTGTGGCCCCGGTATCAACTGTTGCTGTAATCGGTTTTCCGTTCAAAAGAATGTCGGCAGTGAGATGACGTTGAAAAACTTTGAGTGGTGATGGGGTTTTCTGAGATGAATTGTTGTGACCCTCGGTGTTCCCCGTTACCACTGAGGGCCTCTGGCGTTTCCCGATCCCTTCTGGCAGCATTCAATGGTTCTTATTCCTCGTCTACCGCATTTCCAGCAAAATATTAGGATTGGGTTTCGGCACCCGCGAGCGAAGTGTCCATCCTTGCCGCAGCGACGACACGCGGTGCTAGTATTAAGAGGCACCTCCATGTTCTGTGAGCTTCTTTGTGTTTCCGGTTTCGAGTCAACAGTGCGATGCTTAGCCTCTGAGGTCGATGTTGTCTTGCGGTGGCCTAAGATATTTTCGTATTGGTCGCATAATTCGATCAACTGTTCCAAAGTTTTGAAGTCTTACCGCCTCACATAAGTTTGATATTCACGCCTGCTGTTCCTATAGATGCGTTCGAGTTTCTTGTCGTCGCTATAGTCGATGTGCCGCATCAATTTCTGCATGATCAGAACGTAATCCTTGAAAAGTTCTACTGGGGTTTGAAAACGTTGCCGCACTTCATCGTCGAGTCGTTCCTGGTACAGGGATGATAGGAAAAACTTCAGGAAATCCCTCTTGAATTCTTGCCAACGCAGCCAGGGTTTCTTGTTGTTGCGGAACCAATCGAGCCCTTTGCCTTGCATGATCTCAGGCATAGCTCTGGGTAACAAGTCCAGGGAAATCTCGTAGGCATCGGCTAGCTCCTCCAATCGTTCTATGAAATCGAGTGGGTTCATTCTGTCGTCGAAGCGTATGGACCACTTACGTATTTTGTCCATTACGCTGTGAATTACATGACGTTGCTCAGCTTGACTCATCTGTTGCATGGCTCTTTCTTGCGTCGTAACTGCCGCTGTTTGCGCTGATATGCCAATTGTTGTCTGACTGCTTGCTGACGTCGTCGCCCGTTCATGACTTGGGGATTGCTGCATGTCGTTAGCACCCGCTGTCGAAATCACTGGTGGTCTTGTGACCTGAATCGTCGGCTGAGCCGGACGCGTTACTGCAACTGGAGATGGGGTGCGCGCGTACTGCCATTCCAATTCATGTAGGCGCTTTACCTCTTCTGGTGTGAGGTCTTCGTTGTAGGTAAATGATGAAAAGGCGTGCTTGAGCTCTTCTGTAGTGCCCTCGATTTTTAAACCGAACTCTTCCATGCATTTCACCAATTCGTCTCGTTTGAGCGCTACTATCCACCTTCTGACCATGGTGAACTTCGATGAATAACTCGCCACTGATGTTAAAAAATTCTTTTTTTTTTGCTAATTTATGCACAGTTTTTTTTAAGCGTTGTTTTGAGCTGATCTGTTTAACAGGGTCCCTGCTCGGGCGCCACTTGAAACGACCTTTTCGCCTCGGTCCTACTGAGGCGGGGTTCCTTTTAAGGTCCTTGGACCGTCTAAAGCCAGGGTATGCTCGCAGATGTCCAGGGTCGTTACTCAAGAAAATTTATTAAAATGATGGACCCGTGTTTGGTGTTGTTATAGTTTATTAATTTGTTCAGCTTAAGGTATAAATGATGGCTTAATTTTATTGTTGTCACTATCCTTGATCCTGGTGTGGTATGTACTGTGATGGGCAACTGCGGCCGCGATACCACGTGAAGGAAGAGGACTATGTAAGGAAAAAAAACTGTGCGGCGCTGTGGCGTCGTTGAGCGGTAGCACCACGGTTTGGTTCAAATGTCACTTGATACTTATACGCGAATGTGAACTTGTTTTACTTAGACTCGGTACTTTGATACGACGATCGGCGAAAGACTGACTTGACACTCGTGCACGACTGTGAACTTGTATTACTCGGTACTTTGATATGCACGATCCGCGGAAGACTGACTTGATGCGCGACTATGAACTTGTATTACTTTAACTTAGACTCGGTACTTTGATACGACGATCTGCGAAAGACTGACTTGACACTCGTGCACAACTGTGAACTTGTATTACTCGGTACTTTGATATGCACGATCCGCGGAAGACTGACTTGATGCGCGACTATGAACTTGTATTACTTTAACTTAGACTCGGTACTTTGCGATACGACGATCGGCGAAAGACTGACTTGACACTCGTGCACGACTGTGAACTTGTATTACTCGGTACTTTGATATGCACGATCCGCGGAAGACTGACTTGATGCGCGACTATGAACTTGTATTACTTTAACTTAGACTCGGTACTTTGATACGACGATCGGCGAAAGACTGACTTGACACTCGTGCACGACTGTGAACTTGTATTACTCGGTACTTTGATATGCACGATCCGCGGAAGACTGACTTGATGCGCGACTATGAACTTGTATTACTTTAACTTAGACTCGGTACTTTGCTATGCGGTGAGAGAGAGAACTACCTGTTAATATTTTTATCGCTGAACTAGCGGTGAGGGATGAAAGAAAATTGAGAGCGGCTATGGAGAGGAAGGATTGGGAGAAGGAGAGAGAGCTACTCAGAGAGAACAACAAGTCGATTCAATCGAAACCAACAAGTTGAACTTCAAGAGCGGCTACGGAGAGTAAGGATTGGGAGAAGGAGAGAGAGAGAGCTACTCAGAGAGAACAACAAGTCGATTCAATCGAAACCAACAAGTTGAACTTCAAGAGCGGCTACGGAGAGTAAGGGTTGGGAGCAGGAGAGAGAGAGAGCTACTCAGAGAGAACAACAAGTCGATTCAATCGAAACCAACAAGTTGAACTTCAAGAGCGGCTACGGAGAGTAAGGATTGGGAGAAGGAGAGAGAGAGAGCTACTCAGAGAGAACAACAAGTCGATTCAATCGAAACCAACAAGTTGAACTTCAAGAGCGGCTACGGTGAGTAAGGATTTGGAGAAGGAAGGAGAGAGAGCTACTCAGAGAGAACAACAAGTCGATTCAATCGAAACCAACAAGTTGAACTTCAAGAGCGGCTACGGAGAGTAAGGATTGGGAGAAAGGGAGAGAGCTACTCAGAGAGAACAACAAGTCGATTCAATCGAAACCAACAAGTTGAACTTCAAGAGCGGCTACGGAGAGTAAGGATTGGGAGAAGGAGAGAGGGCTACTCAGAGAGAACAACAAGTCGATTCAATCGAAACCAACAAGTTGAACTTCAAGAGCGGCTACGGAGAGTAAGGATTGGGAGAAGGAGAGAGAGCTACTCAGAGAGAACAACAAGTCGATTCAATCGAAACCAACAAGTTGAACTG
>OZ016501.1:37169151-37176651 GCA_963966595.1 Physocephala rufipes | reverse complement strand
CACCAGAAGAAATCTCACCGAATTCATATTCCTTATGAGCGGTTTAGTTTGTTTTATTTGAGCGGTTAAGTTGGTTGAAGCTAAAAAGCTGTAATAATGCTGATAATACTATAAATAAAAATTTATTTTAATTAAAATTAATTTTAAAAAAAAAATAATATACTACGAACTTTTCTAAAAATTTACGAACACATGTTTAAGTCAATTTTATTTTGATTTTTTTTTTTGAAAATATATTTTAATATCAAACGCAAGTAAAAAAAAATGTAAAGAAAGAATAGGAATAATAAAAGAATTGAATACACTCATTGTGGGAACTTGAACTTGAACTTGCTGGTTGCTCGCAAAAACTGCATGAGTTGCATTTTGCAGCGTCGGCAAAAACGCGAGTTTCTACGTGAGAACGGTTGAGGGAAAGAAACGGGACGTAGAAATAGCATGTATGATAGTGTAAGTAGTAGATTTCTGGCACATGCCATGAAATGAAATATGATAGCTGTTAATTTGCATTACATATGTACTACGTATGTAGGAAATTTTATTCATGGCTAGTGGTGGGAACTGGGAGTCCCATTACTTGCAGTTAAATAAAGAGTATAAGGAATTAATAGAGCAATTAAGTAGGTTCATTGAGAAAATTTGGGCCAATTTAAACTTAATTAGAGAAAAAATACGTGGTTATGGAAATATTTCAAAAATAGAATACGCCGACTACGTAGTAGAGGAATTACTTGGTTTCGTAGAGCAAAGGAGCAAATCTACGACGGAAGAATTGGAAGCTTGGAAAAGGGAATTCACTGCATTGAAGCATAGATACGACAGCTATCTGGTAGAAAAACAGTTGCAGGAGGACTCCATTAGAGAGCTAGAGATTGAGAATCATCGGTTGAGAGATCTTCTGGAAGACGCGGGACTTACAGAGACGGTTCTACAGGCGAACAGTCAGAAATACAGGGAGGATTTTCCTGAATTGGAGAGCGCCAAAGAAAGGATTCGTCAGTTGAAGGAAGAGAACCGTTTTTTGAAGCAAGAAATTTCATTGGCGAGTGAAACAACGCTGTTTCATAAGGAGGCTGTTCCCAGAGAGGTAGGAAACGTAGACAATAGGATTTCCATACGAGAAGAGAAGAGAGTTACCGTCACAATGGGTATTGAGGAGATAGCGAAAATAGTAGGTCACCTGGTGCCTCTGTTCTCAGGAGCACCCTCTGCGGATCTCAGAAACGAGATTTACAAATTTATTGAAGGGTGTGACTTGGCGAGGCGGAGTATTGCACCAACAGAAATGCGGGATTTCCTCGCATGTGTAAAACAAAGGTTGCATGGCAATGCATATAACCTGTTGCGTGCCAGGAATTTCGATAACTTGGAGGAGCTGTATGCGATAATTAAAAAGAACTTCCTTCAATACCGTTCGCTGGACACCGTCTTAGCGGAAATTCAGGGTATACGTCAACTACCCAGCGAAGATATACGACAGTTTGCGGAAAGGTTGAACTCGCCGAAATCCCAAGCAGAGGAAATTACAACGAACGTATACGAGGGAAAGTCAGATAATGCTTTGCGTGCGGAAATCGAAAGGTCGGTAGCGAAGTCTTTTAAATTCGGGCTAATGGATAGCACGCTGAGATTACACATGTTGGGATCTAATGGAAAAAGTCTGGAAGACTTAGTAGATCAGGCAATGGGAGTTGCCGATGACATTCGCCAATCGGAAGTAAGGCAACGAGGCCAATTGGTCGGA
Source organism: Physocephala rufipes (assembly GCA_963966595.1). Classification (NCBI taxonomy): domain Eukaryota; kingdom Metazoa; phylum Arthropoda; class Insecta; order Diptera; family Conopidae; genus Physocephala; species Physocephala rufipes. The sequence goes on along the minus strand of OZ016501.1, from coordinate 37,174,907 downwards.
ATGGTGGAAAACACCCGTTTTACGAATTTCGGATACCGGAGTACCTTACCCTTAGAGCGCGATGGTGGTTTTAGGGGGGGCGATCGCGAGATTAAAGACAATTACGGGTACTCCAGGGAGGTATTGAATATAACTTGCAGCTTCTGCAATAAGAAAGGTCATACCCGTGAAGATTGTTTGATTAGGAAAAACACGCCGTTCTGTTCAAAATGCCTGAAATATGGCCATGAAGTCAATTGGAGGTGTGAAAGACAGGGACATAATATTCAAGCAAATCAAAGGGGAAATACTTACGCCGAAAAATCTGTAAACAACCAATGGCTAGGGCGACAAAATGGGAATAGCAGACCACCTCCGCCAGGAGGCTTGCAAAAGTTCGAACAAACTAGCAGGCCGGGAGTCCAGCCACAGAATAAGGCGCCGATGACATGTCACTGGTGTAACAGGCCAGGACATGTCCTTAGAAATTGTGAGGCAAAGAAAAATTGGGAGTCGTTTCAGGGAAACTACCAGGGGCCCAGGAAAGGCCAATAACCTGGGAACCCATAAGTAAGAGTAAAAGCAGGCCAAATGGACTCAATATGGTAGATTATACGTCAAAGAGGACAGTGAATCTATCCCGGAGTGCACTTGTTAGAGACAACTTGAGAAACATTAAACCCATATTAACCGGGATCAATGATGACGGTTCCCCTCCTAACATTGGGGATACTCAGAAAAATAGAAGCTACCTAGATACAGTGAATTATACGTCAGAAGGGACAGTGATTCCATCGCTAGGTCCGTTTAAAGTAGAAAATATTATGAAATTGGGAAAAAATAAAGAGAAAGGAAAGAATATGAATGTGGGTGTAATTGTTAATGACGATGCCCCACCCGAAGTTGTAGAAAATAACGAGGATTACGTGGATCTGGAGACGAACGCGAAAGAAAATGAGGGTGGAGAAGTATATTTAGGAGATAGAACCGTTACCGAGTGCAGCTATAAAGTAAAACCGGAGGATGATGTGTTCATTGATTTCCCTTGCGCGGAGGCGATTCATGGAAAACTCACCTTATTGGTTGACACGGGAGCAGACACAAGTTTGGTGAAGAAGAATTCTTTAAAGTCGAGTACTTTGGTCGATGATAGCGAAAGGAGGTCACTAAGTGGAGCGTTCGGTGGGAGCGCATACACGGAAGGTACTGTCAAAGTTACACACGTTACCTGGCCGAAACTTAATTTAAGGTTGCACGAGGTGTCGCTTGAACAAGGGTTGCCAGGAGACGGTATACTTGGCAGGGATAGTTTATGGAACAAGTCCATCATTAATTCGGTGGAGAAGAATCTAATGTTATTCGATAAAAGGGGGAAATATATGGCGAAATTACCACTTATAAAATTAAACAGAGATGACCTAGAGCCAATAGGAAGGCTAATAAAAGCTAGATCGACAGGCATGGGATACGTAAAAATAAATACGAAAATACCAGTAGTGGTGATTCATAAGACAGAAATCTCTCCAGGAGTATATCTCGGGGAGAGTTTAGTAAATGTAGAAAATGGGGAAGTGAAGGTTCCGATTCTGAATTCGACAGAACAGGATTTTAGGTTAAGAGAGGACTTCCGACCCAATTTCAGCAACTTCAGTGAATATAAGCAATTAAGTTTGAATAACTCTATAAACAGTATAGTTAGCGACAGTACAGACAGCAAGAGAAGATTAAAAGTATTGATGGGCGAGTTGAATCTAGACCCAAATTTAAACAATGAAGAAAGGGAATCGATAGTGAATATATGTGCATCGTACCGCGACATTTTTCTCTTAGAGGGAGACCCGTTGTCACATACATCGGTGCTAAAGCATAGAATTCAAACAAGGGCGGACCAGCCGACCATAAATCAGAGACAATACCGTCTTCCACATAAAAACTGGAAAAAAAGATTAAAAAAAAATTTTTTTCATATTAAGTACTGCCTATTATTAAGTATAACATAACACAAAACATACATGTTGTCTTACATTTACGGTATTATAAAAAAAATACATATGATAAATATATATATAAAGAACCACTACCTAACATTAAGTAAATGCCAATAAAATCTTGTAGCACAACACATACATAGTTTATACATCGTTTTAAAATAAGTCATATTGAGTAAAAAAATATACATATGATAAATATATATATATAAAGAACCACTATCTAACATTAAGTAAATGCCAATAAAGTCTTGTAGCACAACACATACATAGTTTATACATCGTTTTAAAATAAGTCATATTGAGTAAAAAAAAAATATACATATGATAAATATATATATAAAGAACCACTATCTAACATTAAGTAAATGCCAATAAAATCTTGTAGCACCACACATACATAGTTTATACATCGTTTTAAAATAAGTCATATTGAGTAAAAAAAAAAATAGCGTGCGCTATGCCCATTCCTTAAGAACAAACGCCAACGGGAAATACAGGTCCAAATAGAACAAGATGTTTTCAAAACGGGTTCGGTGGTCCGGTATAAGCTTCCGGCCCGATACGACTGATAATTCAACACAAAAGCTTGAAAACAGGAAAGGGTTCCCGACAGAGGGTTACCCAATAACGATGGCAGGGAGTAGAAGTAGAAACCCTGCCGGAGAAAACCCACAATAGACCATTAAAATCTAATCGACATCATCATCTACGGCTGAATTTAGTAAGCAGTCCGGATGCCGAAAGACGAATTTCGGAAGGTTCCGGTGACTATATGTCACGCTTACGATCAGGGTGTAGTGATTGATGGTAAGGCAAGTAACGCCAAGTAACGCCACCCTTAACTGAGAATATGGCACATTAGATTAAACGGTGCTCAAAACAAGAATTCCGAGTTACGAATAAATTACAAATGGAACATCTCCGATTCGATTCAAGGAAATGCAATAGCTAAGCTGGGCATAGCCGCGTAGAGTAGAACGGGTGTTGGAATAACCTTTTTCACGCCGGAGAAGTAGGACGCAATTTTATGAGGAAAAGTAGAACAGCGAGGAACTGAGAGGACAAAAGGGATCGGAGGCGATGGCGTAGTTTTAAGTTTAGCATAATTTAATAAGGAATAGGAAATAAAACATTATATATATATATATATATATATATATATATATATATATATATATATATATATATATATATATATATATATATATATATATATATATATATATATATATATATATATATATATATATATATATATATATATATATATATATATATATATATATATATATATATATATATATATATATATATATATATATATATATATATATATATATATATATATATATATATATATATATATATATATATATATATATAATATATATATATATATATATATATATATATATATATATATATATATATATATATATATATATATATATATATATATATATATATATATATATATATATATATATATATATATATATATATATATATATATATATATATATATATATATATATATATATATATATATATATATATATATATATATATATATATATATATATATATATATATATATATATATATATATATATATATATATATATATATATATATATATATATATATATATATATATATATATATATATATATATATATATATATATATATATATATAATATATATATATATATATATATATATATATATATATATATATATATATATATATATATATATATATATATATATATATATATATATATATATATATATATAATATATATATATATATATATATATATATATATATATATATATATATATATATATATATATATATATATATATATATATATATATATATATATATATATATATATATATATATATATATATATATATATATATATATATATATATATATATATATATATATATATATATATATATATATATATATATATATATATATATATATATATATATATATATATATATATATATATATATATATATATATATATATATATATATATATATATATATATATATATATATATATAATATATATATATATATATATATATATATATATATATATATACGTATTATATGCAAATAATGTATGTATGAAACAAATGAGTAATTTAGTTACTACTAGTTAAGGTATAAAATATTAAAAGACGAAACTTTTGAATAGTTGGAATGAAAGAAAAATAGTTGGAATGAAGAATAATTTTGTAAAACTATAAAACTAGGGTTCTGGTAGTAACTATATATATAATAAAATATATAAAAAAAAATATTGTGTGGATACACCTCCAAAAGACCACCTACATACATACAAAATACTGTAAAAGAAAAAATCACTATCGCTTCACGATACTGATTTTTTCTTTCCCTAAGGGTGGAGGGATGTTGTAGGTCAAAATCATTGTTCAATCGCTGAGCATAGTTTTAGGCTTAAATATTTAAAAGCACAAGCTCATGACACGGAAATGCGAAATTAACGCTACGAAGATGACACACTTTAATTAAAAGAAATTAAAGTGGCACAAGAATTCAAACAAGGTTTTTGTGATAACCCGGAAAAACTATGCGGAAATATTCACATTGCGAGAATTCAAATTTGTGATAGCTGCATCTTTGTGGCGAAACGGGGTCATGAAGTATTTTGTGTACGTCTCAGCGAAACAAGCTCGAGCAATGGTTTTGACCAACGTTAAAAAGTATAAATAAGTGATGATCAGATTGGATGAAGAGAGTTGAGCAGTGATCAGAAGTCCATAGAAAACACTCGCCAGTGCAGAACAGGCGAGACATTCTGTAAATAATAGTAGTGATATTATAAATAAATTTAGCAATAAAAGTCAGAAAATAAAAACGAAGGACAACTGGATTTTCTTTTATATATTTGGTGCGAACAGGCCAGGACATATTTTAAAAGGAGGACCACAACATAATTGGCGCAGCCGGTAGCTCTTTATAGATCCAACGGCTCGGCACTCGTTATCAACAACACCATCCTTTTTATACAACATTTGGAATATCTACTTAACTAAATCCTTTTATATACAACATAATTGGCGCAGCCGGTAGGATAACATAATTGGCGCAGCCGGTTTCAACGGACAAATCAACAGCTTCACCACAAGGTTCAATTTGGTGGGATATCATGAAAAACAAGTAAGGATTTAAAAAAAAAAATAAATAGAAAATCGGTGGTTAGGTTAAGTGCTTGCCAACTTAATTATAAGGCAGCACACGTCTGTCCAATGGCGTTCCACGCCGGACAAAATTTTTGATAAGGTCGACCCCTTTTCGCTCGGGAAGAATTTTCGGCATTTTACATTCATTTTACAACATTTCATTGTAAATTCATTATTCTCACCAGAAGAAATCTCACCGAATTCATATTCCTTATGAGCGGTTTAGTTTGTTTTATTTGAGCGGTTAAGTTGGTTGAAGCTAAAAAGCTGTAATAATGCTGATAATACTATAAATAAAAATTTATTTTAATTAAAATTAATTTTAAAAAAAAATAATATACTACGAACTTTTCTAAAAATTTACGAACACATGTTTAAGTCAATTTTATTTTGATTTTTTTTTTTTGAAAATATATTTTAATATCAAACGCAAGTAAAAAAAAATGTAAAGAAAGAATAGGAATAATAAAAGAATTGAATACACTCATTGTGGGAACTTGAACTTGAACTTGCTGGTTGCTCGCAAAAACTGCATGAGTTGCATTTTGCAGCGT
>OZ016501.1:37150209-37168951 GCA_963966595.1 Physocephala rufipes | reverse complement strand
TGCTAAAAAAAATCGTGTAAAAAAATACACGCGACATATGGTAAATTTGGGGATATGTTCCACAAATTTAAAAAATCGTGTTAGACGAAAAAATTAAACTATTTTTCTATGAAAAACGTGCAAAAGAAATAAAAATGAAATTCATATTACATATGTATTTATAAAACAAAAATAATTAAGTTTTATTCAAAAAAAAAATAAAATTAGTGTACATTGAAAATTCAATTCATTAGTACAAAACATATAAAACTTCAAATTGAAATTAAGAATAGAAATCAATTTTGCAACTATTTATCGCTGCCTTAGTCAGATATGTCTAGCACAACTAATACAACTAAAGAAACTTTAATTTGGACATTAACTTTCAAAACCTTACTAAAATTATTTACATATCACGCCCTGCGAATAGAACGCTTTAACACAATACTGAATAACGAAATGCTGCGTTCAAGTTGAAGTACAACGAGCTAAAGAAAAAAGCGATAATAAAATTTGGGTATTCCCCGTAAAGTAAACAAGCCATGAAGTAGAAAGCCTCGTCCGCTTTCGCCTTTACCAAAGTTCATCCTCTCACAGTCGAACTTAAACTTATAATTGGAAGTTGAAAATGTAAAAAGGGACTTTGTTTCTTATATATACCGGTTACGGTATTCCCCCTATTGTATTTTGTTGCTGTATAGATAGGTTTCTGTAAAACACTGCCAAAATTAGAATAAAAAAATTTTTAGAGATTCGTGCTAGGACAAAAAATTCGTGTAAAAAAGTATATTTATTCTTATTGGCGAACTGCGTTATTTTAAAATCGTGTAAAAAAATACCGTGTAAAAAAAGAATTGGGTATATATATATATATATATATATATATATATATATATATATATATATATATATATATATATATATATATATATATATATATATATATATATATATATATATATATATATATATATATATATATATATATATATATATATATATATATATATATATATATATATATATATATATATATATATATATATATATATATATATATATATATATATATATATATATATATATATATATATATATATATATATATATATATATATATATATATATATATATATATATATATATATATATATATATATATATATATATATATATATATATATATATATATATATATATATATATATATATATATATATATATATATATATATATATATATATATATATATATATATATATATATATATATAATATATATATATATATATATATATATATATATATATATATATATATATATATATATATATATATATATATATATATATATATATATATATATATATATATATATATATATATATATATATATATATATATATATATATATATATATATATATATATATATATATATATATATATATATATATATATATATATATATATATATATATATATATATATATATATATATATATATATATATATATATATATATATATATATATATATATATATATATATATATATATATATATATATATATATATATATATATATATATATATATATATATATATATATATATATATATATATATATATATATATATATATATATATATATATATATATATATATATATATATATATATATATATATATATATATATATATATATATATATATATATATATATATATATATATATATATATATATATATATATATATATATATATATATATATATATATATATATATATATATATATATATATATATATATATATATATATATATATATATATATATATATATATATATATATATATATATATATATATATATATATATATATATATATATATATATATATATATATATATATATATATATATATATATATATATATATATATATATATATATATATATATATATATATATATATATATATATATATATATATATATATATATATATATATATATATATATATATATATATATATATATATATATATATATATATATATATATATATATATATATATATATATATATATATATATATATATATATATATATATATATATATATATATATATATATATATATATATATATATATATATATATATATATATATATATATATATATATATATATATATATATATATAGTGTGTGAAAAATAGTAGCAACAATTTGTGGCTGAGTTTTCTATTATTCCTTCGCGTATTTCTTACAATACTTCTTTGAGTATCATCTTTTTTGCAAATTTGTAATTGTAAAATAAGTATTTATTGTTATATTTCTTCCACAATTTGCCTAACCTTTTGTGAGGTTGACAACCACAAAACAAAACAGTAAACATAAAATTACGAAATTTAATTAAAGAGTTAAAATTTTCAAAATAATGTTTACTTGTTATTACCTTTATTACTTTAATAAATTTAAAATAGGTTCTAAATTTTAAATTAGCAATTTGATTTGATTTGAAATTGTAACTTTCTTTTATTATAAATTATTATTTTATTTATTTTGTATATAACTTTGCTTTTATCTTTTAATTATTATTATTTTTTTTGCTAAATATTATACGAACGCTTTTTAAAAGTTGCTAACAAACCTGGTATGCTGTGTTGAGTAACTAAGTTGTATGGAATAAAGCAGGTGAAATCTGATGAATCATCCCGCGCTATTGTGCTTTCAGAACAAACAGGATCCTAAAATAAAGACCGAAAATATTTTGATGAAAAGTAAAATTCACCAATCGGTAACCTGATTTTAGGAAACAAACTGACATCAGGAAAAAGTCCCAATGAAGCCGCCTTCTCGCGTACTAGCTCACATATTTCAGTACTTGTTAGTTTCTTTATATTCTGTAAATCAACCAACTTCCAATGATGAGGTGGAATCTTTTAAAATATATAAATTGTAAAAAAATTGTTACTGTCTGTGTGAAAATTAAACTTACCTTTGCTTCAATAAGCGCTTTTTCTAATTCCTTTGGAACATAATAACAAGGTGGGAGCCAATTATCATGAGGTTCAAATTTTGTCGCAATCATATACTCCCCTAGCATTTTTTTACGGCCCAGACGGTATAGATTTAAATTTGAAACTTGTTTCGAACGTAAATGACTTAATTTTCCTTCGTGCACATCTTCGTAAGTTATGTACAAATATGTTGTGATTGCATACTTTAGGAAGGAATCTCCAATAGTTTCCAAACGCTCTAAGTTAATACCATCATTCGCATTTGACATTGTCAATGCCTGGAGTATAATACTAGGACTTGGGCCAGGATGGCCTTGTAATTCTGGCTGGTAATCAAAACTAAAATGGTAATTTGAGTTTTCATTTTTAGCGGAAACAGGACGGCCCTTCCCTTGAGTCGTTTCTAAACATTGTTTAAAAGTTTTTCCAAAATTTAGCTTAACTAGTTTGCTGGTTTTATTATATGCTGTCGTAATTTTTAAATTTTCTTTGTCATAGAAATTATCAAATGCATCGCCACTGCTTATTATTGCGAACTCTTCATCAGGATTTAGCTTGACGTATTCAAAATTCAGTTCTTCAATATCATCAATACTTAAACCATTTGGTCGTTGGCCTAACAGCTGCTCTAAATTAGCTTGCGGTACATAAGGCAGAATCTCCTTAAATGTATTTAGAATCGTGTTTTCCGACAAACGATTAATTGCTATGCTTTCTTCTCTTGGTAGCTTTATGGGCTTATTGTATTCGATTAGCTTCCCAAAATCCTGAATACCATTTTTAAGGAGATCCAAAGGTATGTTAAATTCTTCTATTTGGCTTATAAGTGAATTGCAATTTTTGCGAAGTAAATTTACAAAATTGAAACCAGCTTCTATATTTTTCGTTTCTGTATTTCCGAAATCATTCGCTTCCAAACTCGTGTTTATGCAAAGCTGTTTATTTCGTTTACTAATGGTTTCTTCAGACTCAATAAATTCCGCTTCATTTCTTGATGTAAAAGTTATAGGCATCCGAGATTCATCACTATCTCCATTATCACCTTCAGTGCTGTAATTGTCATCACTAAATTCGCTGTCGTAACTGGAAGTATACGAGCCATCAGAACCATTATAACCAAAGTTGATAAATTGATTATCAGACGTGCTACATTTATCAACGGTTTTAAATGATTCTTCATGAATACTATTATTACATATACTTTCTTCGTTCGAATTCCAATATGATGGCGAGCCATAACGAATAGGTCTATCTATATTGTGGATTTTAAATACAAAAACACATAAAATGTTATGTTGTTGACTTTAAAAAAATAAAAGAAAAATAGAGAAAAAAGAGAACAATAATAATATAATAATACAATAATATAATATTTATAATAATAATAATACTACAATAATATAATGTTTATTCTATATAAAGTGCCTACCAAATGAGACTTCGCATAGGCTAACATTCGAGGGCAGGAAAGCCTTTTCGTAGTATTCAAATGTTTCATTCGATTGAATATTATCAGCCATATCATTCGACCACGTCCCAATTTCAATTAAACATGTGTCCTAATCGTGGTAAATAATTGAAAATTAATATATTAATTTTTAAAAACTGTATAATAATTTCTTTCAAATCAATCGATAAAATTCATTATTTTCATAAATCAATAAACATAGCCATGTTTGGAAAATGTGCTTGCCTCTGAGGATTTTTTTTGCATTGTAATATCTGTAGGATCATTGCTAATGGTCTTTGAAAAACTATTATTTTCTATCTTTTTGTATTCGCTTTTTTTTAATTTGCCGGAATTTTTTTCACTTATAAGTGAATCTTTAGTGCACTCATTATTATTCTCGTGGCTTTTCTTCGATTTTCTTAAGACTTCTGATAAACTCCATCCAAAATCTAGTATCGGCCACTCGAAGTCAGCATCAACTTCTTTCCGACCTAATCCGATTTCGCTGGCTACCGTCCTTCGAATATCATCAGCTAGTAACAAACCATTAATACGATATAAAATGCATGGTAAACAAACAGCCGTGCGCCACAGCGACGCTGGAAACGGATGGACTGTACACAGTTCCGGCACCAAAATCTGTTTTTGTTCAAGATTTTCCCGCTTGGCACGTTTTGTTTCCTCCGAACTGGTAGGCAATGCGACTCCTTTGCGATTTACATAACGTGGTGTCAAAAAGTTTAAGCGCGCACTTGTGTGATCAACATCCAATAATGGTTGAGCATGATTTTGTATTATGAGACCATATTTTATAAAATAATAATGCTTAAAAGTCCGATAGTTTTCACCAGGAAAGCAGCTGAGGGGTGTCAATTGTGGGCATATCTCAGCAACATAGAAATATTGTGGTTGATCCTGATTTCGATACCAGGGCATAACAACAGCGTCCTTAAATTTCTCTGCGCAAAAAGCATTCGCACGACGATCTTCTTCAGAAACGGCTGTTGGCATGGAACGCGCATTATTTTCAATTAAATCTAAAAACTCCCAGTCGATTACACGATTCTCTGCTTTACTCTCTGGAGATGATTTCGTTGTTGGAACAATGAAAATACAGTTCTCCGTGGAATCCGGATCAAAAAGCATTAAAAATTTTTGCAAACGCAAAACATTCGTGAAAGCATAATTGATGAATACATTGATACATCTAATCTGCCGTTCAGTTAAAACGATCATTTCGGGATAAATATGAAGCGAAACTTTTACTTCTCCGGATCTCGTAAATATTGAAAACGAACTAATTTTTGGAATCTTCTTAAGAGTGAGTATACCAAAACCTTGCTTAGCATGTTCTGGAGGATAAATTTTTCGACCACGTGTATTTTGTTCCTCGGGTATAGGGCACTGCAATGTTAAGTCGAGGAAATATAAATAACAAGGAACACCTTCAACAGGACGGCAGTTGCAGAATTCCGATGCAATCTGAAATAAGTTCATTATTTCTCATTCACGAATTTACGGAATATTTCATAAATTTACATAGCTTAACCTCTTTCTTAATTAATTTTTATTTCCTATTCCCTTTAGAAAAGGGAAAAAGAATATATTAACGTTGATACTAAGTTTGTAACGCAGTGAAGGAGCTACAATAGATATAGAAAATATATATATATATATATTTCGGCTCAGGATGATCCCCTGAGTTTATTTAGGATTTGTCTGTCTGTCTGTGGAAATCACGATTACAAGAAAACGAATGCAGATATAATCATGAAATTAGGTGTGAATATCATAGGCTGGCTGCTGCTGAAAATGGGTCAAATCGGACTGTTGCCACGCCCACGCCTCAATTAGAACTGTTTCACAAAAATGGGCGCGGCACGCCCTCTCTGGGCAAAAATTATAATTACAAAAGAACAAATGAAGATATCACCATGAAATTTGGCACGAATGTTCTCCCTCATCACAGGCTGGCTATAAATGTAAATATAACAATTTAAATATAAATATATAATGTATTTATATAACCCGCCGACATTATATTTGAACGCTGTTATCAAGAGGTTCGGGAATATGATATATAACCAGCGGCCTGGGCGAAAATAACGTTCTTACTAGTTTCATTCAATTTTATTATGCTTTACACCCGAAGTGATAACCAGAGGTCGAAACTTTTATGACTTTTATAATAAAAGTCATGAAACAAGAGTTATTCAATGACTCTTATTTTAAAAGTTCTTCGATAAGAGTTATTCAGATTTTTATTTAAAATTTTTCCGATGTTATTCAGACTTTTATTTTAAAAATTTTCAATGAGAGTTATTGAAGACTTTTTCGTAGCAAAAGTCTTTTGTTGATGAGGTAGATGGTAGTCAATACGAACCAACACTGATGAAAAGAATGGATCTTAGTTGGTGGTTCGAAGATAGAAATATGTAGAAAATATTAAGAAACAGATTTTTACATATTGCTAAGTTGGTGGGGGCCACTGAATACCGCTTCTTTTTATCTTTTTTCTGTTATTTATTTGGATGCTCATTTATAAGGTATATATGTTCATTTATATGCCATGCAGTCTATTATGTATAAGTACCGCGTTATTGAAGACTGGAAATATGATTTTGCGGAAAAATGCTTACGACAGTGTCTACGATATTCAATTACCTTTGTTGTATGAAATTATTATATTCAGCATGAGGTTTTCCTTGCATCATTTTTTTCAACAATCATGAGATATTATGCATTTCAACAAGGACCTCATATTTACCAGCGTATGTGTTTGCCCATCCATTTATCACATGAAAGGGTTTAATTTTCAGGACGAACACATTATTCATGCGAGCTAATTGCGACATTTATTACCCTCTGTATCCATTGGCATCGTTTGGAAGTGCAATAAAATTATTGAAATGGTCCAAGGTCCAATGGTCCAAAAACTCCCATTCTGTCCTCTTTTAGGGAGTACACGCCCCGTACCACCATGTTTCAAATCCGTTTCATATTTGCAACCGATTGCCGCAAAGTCATTTTTTCGTAAGAATCGCCCCTTTAGCGGTAGAGTGGACGCCACCCACATCCCATTGTGTAAAAATCTGTTTCTTAATATTTTCTATATATTTGTATCTTCCAACCACCAACTAAGATCCATTCTTTTCATCATATGGTAGCTCTATGTTAGTTCGTATTGACCGCCATCTACCTCATCAACAAATAGCTTTTATTACGAAAAGGTCTTCAATAATACTTATTGAAAAACTTTTAAAATAAAAATAAAAATAAAAGTAAACTTTTAACTTTTATTTATAAAATTAAAAGTTAAAAGTAAACTTTTACTTTTATAAATAAAAGTAAAAGTTAAAAGAAAACTTGTACTTTTATGAATAGAAGTAAAAGTGAAAAGTAAACCTTTACTTTTATTTTAAACTTTTACTTTTAAAAATAATAGTTAGTTTACTTTTAAATAAAAGTTTTGAAAATAAGATTTATTTTCGACCACTGGTGATGGGTGATATATTCATATTCGTGATTCCGTTTAGAGGGCATTAAATAATTTTTTGTAGGAAGTTTGACAATAATACATACTCTTTTATAATAGTATTGCCTTCGTTTTGTTGTCCCAGGACGTGGTTCCAAGCTCTTTTTAACAATGTTTTCATCATGTTCTTCTAACTCAAATGTTTCCCAATCTTCTTCTATGGCCTTGAAACTTTCCTTTCCTATTGGTTGTAGGTTATCATCTAATTCACCGAACATATGTAATTCTTTACATGCTTGAAGGGCAACCATTCTTTTTGCCAATATTTCAGTATGCATTGGTAATCCCTAAATGAATACGAAAAAATTTACAAAAAAGTGAAATAAATATTTTTTATCCTTACGATAATATCATATTTTAGTGGAGAATTGATTGGAAGACGCAAAGTACACTGAAACATTGGCACACCCTTTCGTACTGCTTTCGCACATCGCCATATTGGAGTTAACTTAGTAAATGTATCACTTGGAAGTTTTGAGCAATATTTATTCACTAATAATATCGCGGAATTTAGATCAACTGAAGAATTTGCAAATGTGTCTCCAAGAGGTTTATAAGGAGCTATGCAAGATGTAAACTCGTCAGCATATCTGTGATCACTCTCAGTAGGTTCACAATTTGCACATTTACGAAGCAACATCTGTAAAAAAATAAAAATAAAACTTATTGTTTTTGCTATGTACTGACTTATTTAAAAGCTTTTAAAATTAAAATTTAATTTAAAATTTTCAAAAGGAATTTTACATAATTTTGTGCAAATCTAAATGACTTAATTTTGACAAAAACTGCTTTACAACTCTTCACAAGAAATAATCTGTTATGATTTGTTTCAACCGTAATCTACGATCCGTATTATATGTAGTTTTAAACATTGAACTTAAACGTTGAATATAACTTAGAAATTATATGTGTTTGATAGATTAATTGCCATGATTAAAGCAGGATATGTAAAAATGTGCATATAACATTTAAGTTGATTTGATTGTCCTGCAAAATGTTATGATTTTAACATTTAGCTTTTGGTTCGGATTACAACAACATTGATTATTGTTAATAAACTTCATCCCAATTTTGTCGAAACAATATTGCTGGGTCCTTGTAGAGTAAACTATGGGAATAATTAAATTCAACATAATAGAAAAATGCGACAAAAATACAATAAAATGCATGTACCAAATGTAAGAATATAATGTATTTAGGTGCCTACATTTATAACACACTATTGTACTTTGATGGATGAAGTTATACGAATGAATATTGCAAGTGCAATAATTTTTGAAAATTCATGAAAAATACGAAAGTAATTCAACAGACATAATAACAAAGATAACACAACGATATCTGAGGATATAAAATAACAATAAGATATTTAACTAATTTTATAACAATTAATTAACTTTAACACTGTATTATTTATCATAAACGAAATTAACTCGTGATTCAAATAAAATTCATGTTGGTTATAACCTTTTCCATTTCCTGGTATTGTCCCAACTGTATTAATGCACTATTCGTTGTACACGTCATTAATTCCAGCCCGTCAGAATTAATTTCGTGGTCACGGAAATTGTTTACCGGTGTTACACAACATTTTCTTCTGCGCAATACAGTTTTAGGTTTAGAAGTTAGCTCTGAACGTCGTGTGGCTTCACATATATTTAAAGTCCTACTTTCAGGTACAACGTCATTCAAATTAATAACTTTGAAACAATCGGTGTCATATTTTTTGTATGCATTAAACGTGTTTGTCTTTTCTGTTTCATTTACCGGAGTTTCAACGGATGTTTGTAACGCATTAGTGATACTATTCGGATAAAGTATATTTACTATACCTTTTTCAGGGGTTATAATATGTTCATTCTGAGCATTATCATCACTATTCTCATCATCATTTGAAGAACTCGAATCAGTAAATGTACTTTCATTAACGTCGCATAGGTATTTATGAATTCGATCGGTTAAATATTCCTTGGAGTCATTGATGTGATGAATTTTAATATCAAATTGAGGAGCAACTAAAATGATATGATAGGCAGTTACTGCTCTAGAACGTCCCTTACTCTGCACGTAACTTCTATAATTCCTCGGTGGATCCCATCTAATTACTAAATTGCATTTGGGTAAATCAATACCTTCCTCTAATATATCAGTTCCAATTAACAAGTTACAATCATGTGTGCGAAAGCGCTTGAGCACATCTTCTTGGCGTCGATGTTCTAATTCAGCTTCTTTAGGTTCAGTCAAAGGATCCGCTACACGACCGGTAATATATTGACACTTAATATACTTTAAGTCTGAATCATTTCGAGTGAAATCCGCTATGAGGTCAAAAATAATTCTCGCGGTGTGGTTGTGATCACAAAATATTAGACCACATATTGTTTCATTGCCATCTCTAATTTCTCGATTTTGCTGACGTGTAGAAATACGTCGTTGTCCCACATGACTAGACCGTCGATTATTTTCCGATTTTGAACACGGCTTTGATCCTAATTTTTGAGGCCTTTTAAGAGATGTGGTTGTGCCAATTATCAACGGACTCTTAACTATTGGTTTTAAGTTCTCAATAATGAATCCAGAATCCAACTGCTGTTGCGTACATGACTCCACATGATGACAACTATCTTCCAAAGAGAGGCATAATTTTTGAAAATCTGCGTTCTCTAGATCTTTGTTAATCTTCTTTATATTATCCGGTGTCAAGTCTTGTGGTCTAAATAGGCGTAAGACCTCTAACAAACGCAAAACTTTGGGGCTGGAGTATTTCTCAATTAATTCCTTACGGTTTTTATATTTACTAAATGCATGTTCACATATTGAATGGATTTCGGATAAAGCAGTGTTTACTAAGCAGAACAAAATGTAGTGCCGCTCATGGGGCGTTTTAATTTTTTGCTTTTCTATTAAATGAAATAAAGTTACAGTCATACGATTAGCGGACCAAGGTCCCATTTCGTGCAACACTTTTTGTAGAGTATTTAGATGATCCAAAGGTTCCTTTTTCGGGTCTGGTATGTCTAAAATTTATCAAATAAAAAAATCCGTAATAAGAAAAACAATGTCAAACCTTTCAAATCTTCCAAAAGATCATCCGAGTTATAAATTTCTGTCGGGTCATAACGATGATCATTTAAAAATATCCTTCGAGAATTAATTATATCATCTATAATTACGGTCAATTCATCGCAATTGAAGGGAGCGCATTCCACAATGTATTCTATAGGTTTTGTACAATATCTTAAAGAGAAAAAATTATAATCCTTAACTCAATTATTAAACTAGTTTACGTTCGCACCTAAGGACTGTGACAATATCACTTGCCATTTCAGTCCGGCAGCAAAAGTTCCTCTCTAAACTGTTCACCATTATATTCAAATCCTGCAAATTGCTTTCAACGTCGTATATTGGCCCCGCCAAACCAAGGACTTTCGTTATTTCATGGCTAGAGACAGTGGTTTTATAGTATTCCTCAAATATCGGCACTAATTCCTTATACATATGTTCTTTATGACAATCCTCCAATATAACAAGTTGAATTTCTTCGAAAGTTATAGCTTTTTTTTGTAACAGAATATAAAATGTTTGTGGTGTGAAAGCAAATACTTCAAAACCAGTGGGTAGGGTCTCGGGAATAGGTTCGTCCGGCGATTGTTGAAAAGTTCTTAAATCTGTAAAGTGTTCTATCATACTCATCAATCTCTTTTCAGTTTGAGTTAAATAAACAAAACATCTTTTTTTGACTCGAGCTTTTTTAGCTAACTCGTTGATCAGATTAATTGCGATGAATTCTCTCGATTTTTGTTCCAAGCAAACTATAATATTTTCTTCAAAGGCAGCTGCTAGTAGCTCAACCTGATAGTCTTTCGGAGTAAAAACCCTCGTGTGGATGTTATCGCACCAATGGAAGGATGACATATCATCCAGATTTACGCTTCGTCAAAATTTCAAAAACTTAGTTCCAGTTAATTTTAATTTCAACCGCCATATGAAAATTTATTTTGCAAAAATAATAAAATTTAGCTTAGATTTCCTACTTGATTGGACTCAATTCTTTCAATTTCCTCTTGTCGTATTTCTTCGTGTTGATACAAGAGATAGATAGGAAAATCTTTTCCCACAAAAAAATATTGCATACTAACGTCAAAATTTTGCCAGAGCGCAAATTCCACAGCGTTTTTGAAGATGCTTACGTAGTTCACCACTGAGACACCAGTAATATAGTAAACTCTTTTCCTCCAAAAAGTGTGGCAAAAAACACTAAAATTTTACACATCCGAAACTCACGTACAGGGGTTTTGCATGTACACGCGCAGTTCTCCAAAGTAATGTCACATCATTTCATGGTAATAATATATAAAAAATTTATTATGTTAACATCAGAGATGAAGAGATAGGACACTTCGAACCAGAGATAACTAATAATACTAATGCACGCGCATTTGCTCAATACAATATCAGAATGGTACGGATTTAGCTGGAATTATGTGCTTATTTTTCAGAAAACAAGTACTGGCGTCAATCAAAAACATGAGCTTTGAGTAGAGGGTGGTTGTATTTTAAGCGTCAAGCATTTGGTGAAAATGGTTGAGCTCTCTGAGGAATTTGATTAATTCTTTCACAAAATGTACTTCGTGAATGTTAAAAAATAGTTCAACGATGAACAGGGAGATAATTGTGTGGAAATTGGATATTGTTTTTGATTTCCCAAGCTTCCAACATACAATATTTGGTACTGAGTTGAGGGACATACTGCCCATGAGTAACCGTTACAATCGTTGCAGAAATCACACCACTTTTGTTTATGCGCGGTGAAACATGTTGTTGCATTTTTCTGGAAACGGATTGAATAAAAACGACGTCAAATCACTTTTTCGCGTGGTGAATTGGGAGTGTCCTATCTCTCAGAGATAATGAGATAGAAAACTTTGGAAAACTGCAACTCTGGTTGTAAATTTGACGCAGAATTGCATAGTAGAGTTAGTAGAAACGGACGGATATTGATGACGTTTTAACTCAGAAACTCTCCTCTCCATTGGGTGGCCCCAATGATGTAACTTTTACACTGAAACTCAACTACGGTGTTCCCAATGACGACATTCTTCCAATGAAAATTATTGTGTCTCAGACCCCATTGGCATATCATTTATCCAATTATTTTGAGATTTCAACTTTTTTAAAATTTATATACAAATGCATTCCCATTCAGG
This sequence comes from Physocephala rufipes, assembly GCA_963966595.1. Lineage (NCBI taxonomy): Eukaryota > Metazoa > Arthropoda > Insecta > Diptera > Conopidae > Physocephala > Physocephala rufipes. The sequence goes on along the minus strand of OZ016501.1, from coordinate 37,155,757 downwards.
TACATTTTTTCACAAATTTGTAATTGTGGGTGTACATGTGTTTTATATGCACTAAAATTTGAAGCTATTGTTGCTTAACCAAGCAATTTGAAGTAAGTTGTGAGAAACCAAATTCCATTTTCTATTAGAAAATATGTTTTATAATGAACGTTATTTTTAATCCCCGGTCGATTCCCGAATTAGTTAAATCGTGATAACTGCGAACGAGGATAAAGCAAAGAGCGAGTGTGAAGATTTAAGATAACTTTCCGTAAAGTGTCTATAAGTCACGTGTAATATAGTTTACCGTTAGTTTTGCTTCTCGTTCTCCCTGCTGAGAATTTTAGGCCATAAATTATTAATGATTGATAAAAATTCTTCCGATTGGAAAATATTTATGATTTCGTAAGAAATAACAGGTAACTGCTTATTAAAGTTCAAACGGTCTGATCTTACGTAGTGAAAATATAACAATCGTAAAGCATCTTGATCTGATAAAAATTCTACTGACGTGGACTATAACGATGCATATATATTTAAATTAATTTATTTCTTTTATTTCATTTATTTCACTTTATTTTATTTATTTAACTTTATTAGAAGATTTATATTAAATTAAGATAACATCGAATCTAAATTAAAAAAATTATAATATATAAAAATCGGCGTTGGCATACCTTAAGCTACGTTTCACCTCGGCAATGAATGCAGTCAATTAAGGGTTACCTGCTTGTAAGGTACATGTTTTATTATTCACCTTTTTAGTAGGTAAGCATTGAATCAGGGTTCACGACATAAGACAATTTGAGATATATTAATAAGTTTTCAATTTCAATAAAATAATTATCGCAGAGTTCTATTTGATATAGTCAAAATTATATTCACTCCCGCTAGAGCAAATAAAATTATTCTTTAAGACCAAAAAGAAAAGTGAATGATAAATTTGATATGCACTATGTACGCAAAAAGTACCATTGTCAATAAAAATTCATATCACTTCCGCCGTTGTTGGTTCCCAACGATAATAATAGCATTCAATTTTGCTTTATGTAACCTGAATTCGAATCTGAATAAATTGTTTTAAATAGTAGTACTTTGCCAACTAAAATAAGCACGCAAAAAGTACTTTTCCTAACATGAAAATAACCATAATTTTGTAAATTTCAAATGTCCAAAATAATTAGTTAATACTGAATTAAATAATAATAATATTTTGCCAACTACACTGAGTGCGCAAAAAGTAATTTTCCTAAATAGTGAAAATTAACGCTGTTGTTATTAGGTCACTGATATTTTCACCACATTATTTTTAAATAATTGAAACAATTACAATAATAAATAGAATTAAGTAAAATATATAGCGAACAATGCCGAAAATAAGAACTTGCTGCAGAAACTTCCCCAGCGGGACAAAATTATATTCGTTCCCGAAGGAAAGTGTTCAGTCCCAAAGGTAAGCTTGCGAATTGTAAATTTTTGCTCGCTAATTGGTAGCGGTAAAAATATCAAGTTGGCCGGCGTTTAGCTAACAAGATTAACATGTAAAATAAGACTAACTATTAAGGAGTTATTTTTGGTAGGGGTTATTTGGTAGGAGTATTGGTAGGAGTTATTTTTCTAGGAGTTTTGATAGTTCGGAGTGGTTTCACCCTGAGTGGGGGTGGGTGTACTCGCTTGTAAGTAATATAATAATGGGTGTAGAGCATATAATGTCCGATTATATATTATTGACTAACATTTTGGATATCGTTCTTGTTACCACTATTAATTTTTCTTTCGCTTTTTAATAACATTTACTTTCCTATTTTCCTATAAGTAATTTATAGTATTTTATTTCCCTATTGCACGTAACTATATAGAAGACTAAAATGGTGTCGGCGTTTGGGAGCTTTTAATTGTGGCAAAAAATATGCTCGCGAGAGAAATTTTTCCGAAGATATGCGACGTCGAAGAGACTCTATCCCGGATGTAAATTTATGTTTTATGTTACCCCAGAGACTAAAATACGGGATAGTTCTAAAGCGAATGTTATTAAAGATATCTTAAAAGCAGATTATCCACCTACATATAAAGTTGGTGAATCATTTGAAATGTGCAATTCATTTTCCTCCCGCAAACCTCTTATACCATTGTCTTTAAATTATGAGACGTCTGGTCCTGAAGATCCACTGCCACTGGTTGACCTGGGTACAGATCACACCACTCAAGCAGTTAGTTGCAAGATTCAGACGCCTCAATTTTTGTCTAGCAGAACCCCAAGAAAGCTTTTGTATATGAATAAAATTAAATCCTTAAATAAAAGAAATCAGCTTTTACTAAAACAATTGAAGGTAAAAAACCATTGCATAAAATTAAAAGATAAAGAAATTGAAGAACTCAAAACAAGTCATGTTTTAATTGCACAATATAACAAAAAATATATATTACTAACGTGCTAACATCATGTATCAAATTGTGATTATGTTTATGTATAGAATTTAATTATTTTTATTTATTGTAAGGGTGAAATAGGCCTACTGTAGCGCATCACAGTGCATACATTAAGGGTGATGTGGAAATGCACCTATTGTTCACATAATTTTATAAAAGTATTTACACAGTTTTTATTAAAATGTTAACTAACTTAATAATAAATAATAAACTTAGCTCAAATAAAATAACATATTAATTGAGCTAAAAATACATAAAAATTTCAACTATTATATTATAAAACAAGAGTATTACAAGCATATCTAATACAAATATTACAAATATAAAACAAGAACAAACAAAAATTACATAAATAAATTAATTTTTCTAAACGAATGAAATTATGCATTGATTACAAAATTATATCATTTAAACGACCTTAATAATTTGGATGATATTAAACTGTGAATAGGGCAGCGCAGTGAAATAAACAATCCGCACGCTCGGCTTTATCCACCGTTTTCTATTCAGAAATATCACCAATGAAGGAGTGAAAATACGGGCAGGAAGATGAATTTGAAAAATTAACGAAATCTGAAAAATGAAGTCTATAAAAGCGTTGGAAAATAGGCCAAAAATATCTACCAGAGATACCTATTAAGTCAATATACGGCACAAGATTCACTAAACGAACTTCCCGAATGTGTAGAGAATCCTTGCATTAAGTCAAACGTTGACGATAGGTTGGACGATAAAATCACTACCATCCGTTGTCAAAATTTCTTCTCCGTTATGAGCTAATAAAAGAATAATTAACTCAACTTTCTATGCCTTTGGATGTTTCACTAAAAAACCTTACCGCATATATCATGATTTGCGAATATAATTGAGGAGATTCCCGAGGTAATAGAAAACTGGAAAAGCTTTTAAAAATTTCAAACCGGCGGAAAACGCGATATTTTACGTTTAAAATTTAGTTTCGATGGGACACGACTAAAATTAATTCAGTTAAATCGCAAAAGCTGGAACCCCAAGAACCGGAGGGAAGATCAAACTTTCTAAAATGGAATTATCGCTTAGAGCTCTTTTCATTCAGTAAGAGAATAAACGAGGACTTCTAGTTTCCATTATTGCAAACCGCATTTACCGATCGATCGCATGCATATATTATTAGAAGAAAAATAACAGAGCGAACTTGGAGTTGATAAGATTGACCCAAATACTGATGATAATCTTGAATTGGTAGAATGGGGTTCAAAACTATCAAGAAGTTTTGTCGAAAGTTTCTAAAGGCGTCATTGCCAAATTTACCTGAAGAAGGCCAACGAACTATAACATAACTTTTATTAAGTGTTGCCTCTTTATCGAACATACCCTTTAATCATGGAATGAAGGATTCAATATTTTCTTATTCAATATTATCTGAATATCCTCCCGAAGCGCAAACAGCTGCCATAGCCCTGTTGGTGGTTATCGATGCCCTTGAAAAGTCGTCGGGTGTGGGTAAATCTTCCTCTTCGATTTTGTAATTTTGATATATATATATATATATATATATATATATATATATATATATATATATATATATATATATATATATATATATATATATATATATATATATATATATATATATATATATATATATATATATATATATATATATATATATATATATATATATATATATATATATATATATATATATATATATATATATATATATATATATATATATATATATATATATATATATATATATATATATATATATATATATATATATATATATATATATATATATATATATATATATATATATATATATATATATATATATATATATATATATATATATATATATATATATATATATATATATATATATATATATATATATATATATATATATATATATATATATATATATATATATATATATATATATATATATATATATATATATATATATATATATATATATATATATATATATATATATATATATATATATATATATATATATATATATATATATATATATATATATATATAATATATATATATATATATATATATATATATATATATATATATATATATATATATATATATATATATATATATATATATATATATATATATATATATATATATATATATATATATATATATATATATATATATATATATATATATATATATATATATATATATATATATATATATATATATATATATATATATATATATATATATATATATATATATATATATATATATATATATATATATATATATATATATATATATATATATATATATATATATATATATATATATATATATATATATATATATATATATATATATATATATATATATATATATATATATATATATATATATATATATATATATATATATATATATATATATATATATATATATATATATATATATATATATATATATATATATATATATATATATATATATATATATATATATATATATATATATATATATATATATATATATATATATATATATATATATATATATATATATATATATATATATATATATATATATATATATATATATATATATATATATATATATATATATATATATATATATATATATATATATATATATATATATATATATATATATATATATATATATATATATATATATATATATATATATATATATATATATATATATATATATATATATATATATATATATATATATATATATATATATATATATATATATATATATATATATATATATATATATATATATATATATATATATATATATATATATATATATATATATATATATATATATATATATATATATATATATATATATATATATATATATATATATATATATATATATATATATATATATATATATATATATATATATATATATATATATATATATATATATATATATATATATATATATATATATATATATATATATATATATATATATATATATATATATATATATATATATATATATATATATATATATATATATATATATATATATATATATATATATATATATATATATATATATATATATATATATATATATATATATATATATATATATATATATATATATA
>OZ016501.1:37111915-37141528 GCA_963966595.1 Physocephala rufipes | reverse complement strand
ATATATATATATATATATATATATATATATATATATATATATATATATATATATATATATATATATATATATAATATATATATATATATATATATATATATATATATATATATATATATATATATATATATATATATATATATATATATATATATATATATATATATATATATATATATATATATATATATATATATATATATATATATATATATATATATATATATATATATATATATATATATATATATATATATATATATATATATATATATATATATATATATATATATATATATATATATATATATATATATATATATATATATATATATATATTATATATATATATATATATATATATATATATATATATATATATATATATATATATATATATATATATATATATATATATATATATATATATATATATATATATATATATATATATATATATATATATATATATATATATATATATATATATATATATATATATATATATATATATATATATATATATATATATATATATATATATATATATATATATATATATATATATATATATATATATATATATATATATATATATATATATATATATATATAAATATATATATATATATATATATATATATATATATATATATATATATATATATATATATATATATATATATATATATATATATATATATATATATATATATATATATATATATATATATATATATATATATATATATATATATATATAATATATATATATATATATATATATATATATATATATATATATATATATATATATATATATATATATATATATATATATATATATATATATATATATATATATATATATATATATATATATATATATATATATATATATATATATATATATATATATATATATTATATATATATATATATATATATATATATATATATATATATATATATATATATATATTATATATATATATATATATATATATATATATATATATATATATATATATATATATATATATATATATATATATATATATATATATATATATATATATATATATATATATATATATATATATATATATATATATATATATATATATATATATATATATATATATATATATATATATATATATATATATATATATATATATATATATATATATATATATATATATATATATATATATATATATATATATATATATATATATATATATATATATATATATATATATTATATATATATATATATATATATATATATATATATATATATATATATATATATATATATATATATATATATATATATATATATATATATATATATATATATATATATATATATATATATATATATATATATATATATATATATATATATATATATATATATATATATATATATATATATATATATATATATATATATATATATATATATATATATATATATATATATATATATATATATATATATATATATATATATATATATATATATATATATATATATATATATATATATAGTATATATATATATATATATATATATATATATATATATATATATATATATATATATAATATATATATATATATATATATATATATATATATATATATATATATATATATATATATATATATATATATATATATATTATATATATATATATAGTATATATATATATATATATATATATATATATATATATATATATATATATATATATATATATATATATATATATATATATATATATATATATATATATATATATATATATATATAATATATATATATATATATATATATATATATATATATATATATATATATATATATATATATATATATATATATATATATATATATATATATATATATATATATATATATATATATATAGATATATATATGATATAATATTTCATTTATAGTTATATATATATATATATATATATATATATATATATATATATATATATATATATATATATATATATATATATATATATATATATATATATATATTATATATATATATATATATATATATATATATATATATATATATATATATATATATATATATATATATATATATATATATATATATATATATATATATATATATATATATATATATATATATATATATATATATATATATATATATATATATATATATATATATATATATATATATATATATATATATATATATATATATATATATATATATATATATATATATATATATATATATATATATATATATATATATATATATATATATATATATATATATATATATATATATATATATATATATATTATATATATATATATATATATATATATATATATATATATATATATATATATATATATATATATATATATATATATATATATATATATATATATATATATATATATATATATATATATATATATATATATATATATATATATATATATATATATATATATATATATATATATATATATATATATATATATATATATATATATATATATATATATATATATATATATATATATATATATATATATATATATATATATATATATATATATTATATATATATATATATATATATATATATATATATATATATATATATATATATATATATATATATATATATATATATATATATATATATATATATATATATATAGATATATATATGATATAATATTTCATTTATAGTTATATATATATATATATATATATATATATATATATATATATATATATATATATATATATATATATATATATATATATATATATATATATATATATATATATATATTATATATATATATATATATATATATATATATATATATATATATATATATATATATATATATATATATATATATATATATATATATATATATATATATATATATATATATATACATATATATATATATATATATATATATATATATATATATATATATATATATATATATATATATATATATATATATATATATATATATATATATATATATATATATATATATATATATATATATATATATATATATATATATATATATATATATATATATATATATATATATATATATATATATATATATATATATATATATATATATATATATATATATATATATATATATATATATATATATATATATATATATATATATATATATATATATATATATATATATATATATATATATATATATATATATATATATATATATATATATATATATATATATATATATATATATATATATATATATATATATATATATATATATATATATATATATATATATATATATATATATATATATATATATATATATATATATATATATATATATATATATATATATATATATATATATATATATATATATATATATATATATATATATATCGATTTTTGTTTCATAAAATATCTGTTTTGTCGTTGATTGTGTCATGCATTTTTTTTGTTTTTTTAAAAAACTATCTTATAATATTATTTTAAAATATAAACATATGATATAATATTTCATTTATAGTTATATATATGTCGATTTTTGTTTCATAAAATATCTGTTTTGTCGTTAATTGTGTGCACTCCCTTTTTTTATTTTTTTTTTATTATCATTATATTTTCTTTTTTCGAATTGAGAAAGATCTCATGTAAGTTATATACCAAAAAATTAAATTTAAACATATGAGGCAGTATTTACGAAAGATGCCTCATATGTTGCAATTCTTTTATTTTCTTTTTTAATTATCTCTTTCTTTAGATTATTGGGTTTTAGTAGTGGGGGTGGTTGACTATTTGATATGGGTGGTGGCGTATCTTTCGGAAACATTGATATTGGTGTTGATATGATTGCTGTAGAAGTTGTTGGCAATATAAATGGTTCACGCCTTTTTTGTGTTTTTTACTACATAGAGCCTTACGATAGCAATTTTTTTAATATTATCCACACGACCCTCCTACTCGGTGGGGACCTTGTCGTGGTGTAGGGGCTTAAGTCTTTGACCTTGTTGGCTAAACTGACAAAGCATTCGGTTTTTTTTGCCGTTGCTATGGGTTTACCCGTGTCGAAAGGTCGCAGGGTCAGAGACGAACTAACAACCACCAACTGGGCCGGATCAAGGTGTAATACGAACCGTGCCGAGGATCAGCCTGGCTGGGGGCCCAGTATAAAAATAGATCAGTCGCGAACGGTGTATCCGGATACCTGGCGCCCTCCGGATCAGCTAGCCTTACCTGTGTATCGCGGATCTCTGCACAGGCGGACCACCCCTTCTCCGCAACTCGTGGGAACTAATGGAAAGAAGTAATGAAAAACAAAAACAAAAACCAAAAGAGTTGGCTGACACTCTCCAAAAGTCGGCTTGTAGCAGTTGCGCCTCTATCACTGCAGCCTCTGGCGTTGTGTCCTTGGGGACTGGCGACAGTAGCAAGGAAAGTGGTAAGGGCGTTACGAAGAAACCTCTGGCGGCGGCGGCTGTGGCTGAGACCTCTTTGTCTGGCCCTAGCAAAGTCAGGGTCCGTCAATAGGAGCGCCCGTCCGTTGTCGACAGAACGAAGACGAACGAATTGCCCTGCTCCTCCATTTCCTTGAGAACGGAGAAGGAGGGCAAACAGGACAAGAAGGCGAATTACCGCACTCGCAGGCATGCCTTCCGACTAAGGGACAAACTACGGAAGATCCCTGAAAAGGATCTGAATGAAAAGAACAGGGCGTCCCTGAACTGGATGGCTGAAATCCTTGGACCGGGGACGACCTCAAAAACTGACCAGACGCCAAAAAGGCAGAAGTCGGTGGGTGAGTTGCTTCCTCCGGTCGGGAAAAATGCCAGGATGTTTGGTGTGACAGACAAGCATCCTACCTTCAGTGGAATTCTGAAGGACCAGTTGGTGCTGGCGGTTGCAGACCGCAATGACCCTGATGGCACTGTATCTGTCGATCATTGGAAGATGGTGGAGATCAAATTGGCCGCAAACTTCCTTCCTATGATCAAGGAATATCCTGGCCCGGTACCCGTGTTTAGGGATGCTGGTTGGCATCAGGGCCGGGTTAAGCTAATTGCTTGTGGGGATCAAAAGTCTTTTGATCTCTACAAGTTGGCAATTGGGAGGCTGGGAGAAGTTTGGACGGGAGCCAAACTAGAGGCCATATCACGGGAAGAAATTCCTGTTCGGCCACGTGCCAGGGCTTGTATACCTGCTGAGCCAGCAGAGCCTGCTATTGTTTTGGAGATGTTCCAATACAGTAACCCCAACCTGCCTACCGGGAACTGGAAAATTCTCAAGCTAGAGGAGCCGAAAGGGGACTTCAGATCAGTGGCTCTGGCCATCAATAAGGAGTCCCTGGAACCTCTAGCAAAGGCAGAGAATGTCGTGGGGTATGGTTTTACATCCGTGACTCTAAAAATATACAAAAAGGACCAGGAGGAGGCCAAGAAGGATGCTGGGGCATTTGGTGCAAGTGTTGCGCCTAAGACTGTCTCGGAGAGTCCGGCCGTGTTTAAGTCCGACTCCGATGGAGGGCCTCTGGTGATGGAACCCTCTGACTCCGAAGTGGAGTCGGAGGGAGACATAGCTAAGAGGTTATCTAGGGCGTCACTGGATGAGGAATACCTCCTGGATTCCGGATCCGAATTGGACGAGACTGTGGTGGAGGTTAGTAAGGATCATCGTGACTCTGCGACTGATCCAAATTAATCTTCACCATTGCAAGGCGGCTTCTGCCGCTCTTCTTCTTCGTCTGGCTAAGGATGAAGAAGACGTGGCTCTTATCCAGGAGCCCTGGGTCGTTGAAGGTCATGTGCGAGGATTGCGAGCTCCAGGCTACACACTGTTGTACAGGAAAGATGGAGGTAGGCGCAGATCCTGTATTCTGGTGAGGAATAGACTGAATGGTTTTCTTCTTAGTAATTTCAGCGGAAATGATATAACCACGGCGGCAATAGAGGCTAAAGACGGCACGTACTGGTTAGCCTCGATATATATGGCGTCCGAGGGCCCGGACCCACCGTCAACCTGCACCAGAAGATTGGTCGAGGTAGCAAAAAGGAGCAAGGCGGTACTCGTGTTAGGTTGCGATTCAAATGCGCACCACACAATCTGGGGCAGCTCCGATATCAACGTTAGAGGTGAGTCTCTTTTTGATTTTATGAGGAAAATTAATTTTCCTCATAAATTATAGACACGCCTACATGTCACCTGAGTCTGAAGTGAATCTATCCTCCACTAGCGATTAATATAGCAACAATGCCAGCAGAGGTTTGACTGAAATGCGCATCAAACCTCTGCCGACCGCAATGCATTCTCTCATCGAAAGAAGCTATAAAACAAAGAACAGAAAGAGTAAAGCAAAATCATGGACAACAACAACATCTGAAATGCAGATGTTTTGTAAATTAGACTTTGAACATATACAAAATCTTAGGCAACAACAACATCTGAAATGCAGATGTTTTAGAAATTTAACTTTGGACATATACACAATCTTAGGCAACAAATACATCTGAAATGCAGATGTTTGAACGATTGGACTTTGAACACATAATTCGAAAACGGTAATTCTAACGAGTAAATAAGCAACTACTCAAAAATTTGCTATAAAAGAGGGACAAAATTTAGAATAGGCCTCTTTGGAAAATCTGCATCAGGTGAGACTCTTTGTTACATTCGTGGTAAAATTAATATTAGTCGAGAGCTTTCGAGTGTCGGCTAATATTATCATAGTATATTTTGTTAACTCCTGGTAAACATAATATTAGTCGAGAGCTTTCGAGTGTCGGCTAATATTATATTAGTATATTTTTAATTCCTGGTAAATATAATATTGGTCGAGAGCTTTCGAGTGTCGGCTAATATTATCACAGTATATTTGGTTAACTCCTGGTAAATATAATATTAGTCGAGAGCTTTCGAGTGTCGGCTAATATTATCATAATATATTTTTTTAACTCCTGGTAAACATAATATTAGTCGAGGGCTTTCGAGTGTCGGCTAATATTATCTTAGTATATTTTTAATTCCTGGTAAATATAATATTAGTCGAGAGCTTTCGAGTGTCGGCTAATATTATCATAGTATATTTTTAATTCCTGGTAAATATAATATTGGTCGAGAGCTTTCGAGTGTCGGCTAATATTATCTTAGTATATTTTTAATTCCTGGTAAATATAATATTGGTCGAGAGCTTTCGAGTGTCGGCTAATATTATCTTAGTATTTTTCTGGTAGCTAGTAAACATAATATTAGTCGAGAGCTTTCGAGTGTCGGCTAATATTATCTCAGTATATTTTTTAATTCTTGGTAAATATTATCTCCGTTAGTTTAAGAGATACAAAAAAATTATCAAACACAGAAGCACCATTGAAACGCCAAATACACATAGACATAAGGCTCTAAATATATATACATATATGTATACAAAAGCAACAAATACATGTAAAACTAGGAATAAGTAAATAAAGGAAAATAAGAAAATAAAAGATACGGTGTTTCGTTATATTTCATTAAAATTAAGTAAAATCCTGGCACCGGCGAGTAATACCCCGGCAAGGCAAGAAAAACTTCGTTACAAAATGGCGCCCGAGCAGGGACTCTGGAATTGAAAAGTGTTGCGAGCATTTTTTTTTGAAACCAGCGAAATACGGTGAACAGAAGTCGAAAAAACTACAAAGTGAAAAAAATTTATGAATAAAGCGAAACAAATTACGTGAAAACAATAATAAAACAGTGGACAATAAAATAAATATTTTAAAACAGTAAAATCAGAAAATAAAGAAAACAGAAAATCCGGAACAAGAAAACGAAAAAGATTACAGAGTGAATAACAGTAAAAAAACGGGAAATTAAAAAAAGTGAACCAAACACGAAGAAAATAAAAACAGCTAAAGAAGAAAATTAAAATTAACACGAAACAAATGATAAAGAATTTAAAAAAAAACCGATACAACAGTGTTTAAAAAAAATAATAACGAAAAAAATAAGGAACAAATTAAAAATAAAGAACTTATTTAAAATCAAGGGACAAAAATAAGGAATGAATTTAAAATCAAAGGTAATAAAAATTCAAACTAAAAATAAAAAAAGAGAAACAATTATTAAAATTAAAAAAAACAGTGAAGAGAAATACTAAAAAAAATTAGATTTATAAAAATTTTTAATAATAACTAAAATTAAAAAAAATACTTATTGAAAAAAAATTAATTCGGTTTGTAAAAAAAAAATTAAGAAAAATCTTACAGAAAAAAAAATATAGAAAGTGAAAGCGAAAATAAATATAAATTAAAAAAAACTTAAGATCGCGAAATTTGAGAGAAAAAAGATAAAATTAAAAAAAAGGAATAAATATAATTAATTAAAAAAAATTTGATATAATCGCCGAAACACACAGAGGAAAAAAACAATGTAATTATAATCGGGGAAACATTTAAATTTAAAAACCTAAGAAAATAAAATAAGAAGCAGAAACTGAAATTCAACAGTAAAAATAAATAAACAACTGCCACGAAATAATATAACGCGAATTAACAAAATTTCAACATGGGGAAAAGCTGGGTGTACAATGTACCAAAGGAGGCTTTGCAGAAAATACTGGAAGAATTCGGAATCGAGTCTAACGGTACATCCGATGAGCTCGGTACGAACGATTTGCCAGACGCAGTGATCGAGCGTCTCGGCGCATTGGAAATACAGTGGCACCGAGCAGTTTCACCCACGGAGAAACTGGCTCCTCCGACGATAGACCAGGCACCACAAGGGGCGATTCCGAAGGTTTGTCATCAGAGAGTTGACGCAAAGGAGACATCAGGCACAACATCCGACAGTGTAGGCACATTTGGCAACACATCAACCGTACAGGAAAGAGTATATTCACCTCGTAATACCATTAACTATTCAGAAGTTATGGACAAGGTACGTAAGTGGTCATGTAGATATGACGGAGGCAAAGATCCCATTAGTTTTACAGAACGAATCGAAGAGCTCGCTGAGGCGTATGATTTGCCTAAACATTTATTGCCACGAAACATGCCAGAGCTCTTAAAAGATAAAGCTTTGAACTGGTTTAGGAATAATAATTTAAAAATTGACCAGACGCCAAAAAGGCAGAAGTCGGTGGGTGAGTTGCTTCCTCCGGTCGGGAAAAATGCCAGGATGTTTGGTGTGACAGACAAGCATCCTACCTTCAGTGGAATTCTGAAGGACCAGTTGGTGCTGGCGGTTGCAGACCGCAATGACCCTGATGGCACTGTATCTGTCGATCATTGGAAGATGGTGGAGATCAAATTGGCCGCAAACTTCCTTCCTATGATCAAGGAATATCCTGGCCCGGTACCCGTGTTTAGGGATGCTGGTTGGCATCAGGGCCGGGTTAAGCTAATTGCTTGTGGGGATCAAAAGTCTTTTGATCTCTACAAGTTGGCAATTGGGAGGCTGGGAGAAGTTTGGACGGGAGCCAAACTAGAGGCCATATCACGGGAAGAAATTCCTGTTCGGCCACGTGCCAGGGCTTGTATACCTGCTGAGCCAGCAGAGCCTGCTATTGTTTTGGAGATGTTCCAATACAGTAACCCCAACCTGCCTACCGGGAACTGGAAAATTCTCAAGCTAGAGGAGCCGAAAGGGGACTTCAGATCAGTGGCTCTGGCCATCAATAAGGAGTCCCTGGAACCTCTAGCAAAGGCAGAGAATGTCGTGGGGTATGGTTTTACATCCGTGACTCTAAAAATATACAAAAAGGACCAGGAGGAGGCCAAGAAGGATGCTGGGGCATTTGGTGCAAGTGTTGCGCCTAAGACTGTCTCGGAGAGTCCGGCCGTGTTTAAGTCCGACTCCGATGGAGGGCCTCTGGTGATGGAACCCTCTGACTCCGAAGTGGAGTCGGAGGGAGACATAGCTAAGAGGTTATCTAGGGCGTCACTGGATGAGGAATACCTCCTGGATTCCGGATCCGAATTGGACGAGACTGTGGTGGAGGTTAGTAAGGATCATCGTGACTCTGCGACTGATCCAAATTAATCTTCACCATTGCAAGGCGGCTTCTGCCGCTCTTCTTCTTCGTCTGGCTAAGGATGAAGAAGACGTGGCTCTTATCCAGGAGCCCCGGGTCGTTGAAGGTCATGTGCGAGGATTGCGAGCTCCAGGCTACACACTGTTGTACAGGAAAGATGGAGGTAGGCGCAGATCCTGTATTCTGGTGAGGAATAGACTGAATGGTTTTCTTCTTAGTAATTTCAGCGGAAATGATATAACCACGGCGGCAATAGAGGCTAAAGACGGCACGTACTGGTTAGCCTCGATATATATGGCGTCCGAGGGCCCGGACCCACCGTCAACCTGCACCAGAAGATTGGTCGAGGTAGCAAAAAGGAGCAAGGCGGTACTCGTGTTAGGTTGCGATTCAAATGCGCACCACACAATCTGGGGCAGCTCCGATATCAACGTTAGAGGTGAGTCTCTTTTTGATTTTATGAGGAAAATTAATTTTCCTCATAAATTATAGACACGCCTACATGTCACCTGAGTCTGAAGTGAATCTATCCTCCACTAGCGATTAATATAGCAACAATGCCAGCAGAGGTTTGACTGAAATGCGCATCAAACCTCTGCCGACCGCAATGCATTCTCTCATCGAAAGAAGCTATAAAACAAAGAACAGAAAGAGTAAAGCAAAATCATGGACAACAACAACATCTGAAATGCAGATGTTTTGTAAATTAGACTTTGAACATATACAAAATCTTAGGCAACAACAACATCTGAAATGCAGATGTTTTAGAAATTTAACTTTGGACATATACACAATCTTAGGCAACAAATACATCTGAAATGCAGATGTTTGAACGATTGGACTTTGAACACATAATTCGAAAACGGTAATTCTAACGAGTAAATAAGCAACTACTCAAAAATTTGCTATAAAAGAGGGACAAAATTTAGAATAGGCCTCTTTGGAAAATCTGCATCAGGTGAGACTCTTTGTTACATTCGTGGTAAAATTAATATTAGTCGAGAGCTTTCGAGTGTCGGCTAATATTATCATAGTATATTTTGTTAACTCCTGGTAAACATAATATTAGTCGAGAGCTTTCGAGTGTCGGCTAATATTATATTAGTATATTTTTAATTCCTGGTAAATATAATATTGGTCGAGAGCTTTCGAGTGTCGGCTAATATTATCACAGTATATTTGGTTAACTCCTGGTAAATATAATATTAGTCGAGAGCTTTCGAGTGTCGGCTAATATTATCATAATATATTTTTTTAACTCCTGGTAAACATAATATTAGTCGAGGGCTTTCGAGTGTCGGCTAATATTATCTTAGTATATTTTTAATTCCTGGTAAATATAATATTAGTCGAGAGCTTTCGAGTGTCGGCTAATATTATCATAGTATATTTTTAATTCCTGGTAAATATAATATTGGTCGAGAGCTTTCGAGTGTCGGCTAATATTATCTTAGTATATTTTTAATTCCTGGTAAATATAATATTGGTCGAGAGCTTTCGAGTGTCGGCTAATATTATCTTAGTATTTTTCTGGTAGCTAGTAAACATAATATTAGTCGAGAGCTTTCGAGTGTCGGCTAATATTATCTCAGTATATTTTTTAATTCTTGGTAAATATTATCTCCGTTAGTTTAAGAGATACAAAAAAATTATCAAACACAGAAGCACCATTGAAACGCCAAATACACATAGACATAAGGCTCTAAATATATATACATATATGTATACAAAAGCAACAAATACATGTAAAACTAGGAATAAGTAAATAAAGGAAAATAAGAAAATAAAAGATACGGTGTTTCGTTATATTTCATTAAAATTAAGTAAAATCCTGGCACCGGCGAGTAATACCCCGGCAAGGCAAGAAAAACTTCGTTACAAAATGGCGCCCGAGCAGGGACTCTGGAATTGAAAAGTGTTGCGAGCATTTTTTTTTGAAACCAGCGAAATACGGTGAACAGAAGTCGAAAAAACTACAAAGTGAAAAAAATTTATGAATAAAGCGAAACAAATTACGTGAAAACAATAATAAAACAGTGGACAATAAAATAAATATTTTAAAACAGTAAAATCAGAAAATAAAGAAAACAGAAAATCCGGAACAAGAAAACGAAAAAGATTACAGAGTGAATAACAGTAAAAAAACGGGAAATTAAAAAAAGTGAACCAAACACGAAGAAAATAAAAACAGCTAAAGAAGAAAATTAAAATTAACACGAAACAAATGATAAAGAATTTAAAAAAAAACCGATACAACAGTGTTTAAAAAAAATAATAACGAAAAAAATAAGGAACAAATTAAAAATAGAGAACTTATTTAAAATCAAGGGACAAAAATAAGGAATGAATTTAAAATCAAAGGTAATAAAAATTCAAACTAAAAATAAAAAAAAGAAACAATTATTAAAATTAAAAAAAACAGTGAAGAGAAATACTAAAAAAAATTAGATTTATAAAAATTTTTAATAATAACTAAAATTAAAAAAAATACTTATTGAAAAAAAATTAATTCGGTTTGTAAAAAAAAATTAAGAAAAATCTTACAGAAAAAAAAATATAGAAAGTGAAAGCGAAAATAAATATAAATTAAAAAAAACTTAAGATCGCGAAATTTGAGAGAAAAAAGATAAAATTAAAAAAAAGGAATAAATATAATTAATTAAAAAAAATTTGATATAATCGCCGAAACACACAGAGGAAAAAAACAATGTAATTATAATCGGGGAAACATTTAAATTTAAAAACCTAAGAAAATAAAATAAGAAGCAGAAACTGAAATTCAACAGTAAAAATAAATAAACAACTGCCACGAAATAATATAACGCGAATTAACAAAATTTCAACATGGGGAAAAGCTGGGTGTACAATGTACCAAAGGAGGCTTTGCAGAAAATACTGGAAGAATTCGGAATCGAGTCTAACGGTACATCCGATGAGCTCGGTACGAACGATTTGCCAGACGCAGTGATCGAGCGTCTCGGCGCATTGGAAATACAGTGGCACCGAGCAGTTTCACCCACGGAGAAACTGGCTCCTCCGACGATAGACCAGGCACCACAAGGGGCGATTCCGAAGGTTTGTCATCAGAGAGTTGACGCAAAGGAGACATCAGGCACAACATCCGACAGTGTAGGCACATTTGGCAACACATCAACCGTACAGGAAAGAGTATATTCACCTCGTAATACCATTAACTATTCAGAAGTTATGGACAAGGTACGTAAGTGGTCATGTAGATATGACGGAGGCAAAGATCCCATTAGTTTTACAGAACGAATCGAAGAGCTCGCTGAGGCGTATGATTTGCCTAAACATTTATTGCCACGAAACATGCCAGAGCTCTTAAAAGATAAAGCTTTGAACTGGTTTAGGAATAATAATCGCGGATGGCCCACCTGGGAATTATTTAAACAAGATTTCTTGAAATTCTTTTTGCCATCTCGATATTTTGAAGAACTAGAAGACAATATACGCAAGAGAGTACAAGGAGCTCGAGAAAAGTACAAAGATTATGTTTTGGCCATGCAAACATTAATGCGACATGTAAGTTACGCGGAAGAGCAAAAACTACAACGGATATATAGAAATAGTCAGCGGGACTATCTTCTATATATCAGAAGAAGCGATTTCTCATCACTAGAAGAATTAATAGCGCTCGCAGATGATTTTGAAGGAATTCGTCAAGAGCCGGAAACTTCACGTATTATTCCAATTCAACGCCGGCAGCTGCCAGAGTCAAGCAGGATGATGCCTTCTGTGCCTGTCGGATCAAGAATCGATCCGCGCACGGCTGGCAGGAGATGCGGAGGTAATGGTCACTTCCGACGAAACTGCCGCAACGAATGGAAGTTGTTTTGCTGGGAATGTGGAAAACAAGGAATCAAGACAGTGGAATGCTGCAGGAAGGGAAACGCTTTGAGTGTCCAGCAGTTGGCGAGGGCTGTTGGAGCCAATGAAAACAACCACTCCTCGTATCCAACGAAATGCTTAGGCGTCTCCAAAGACAGAATATTCGCCAAAGTTGCCTTGGGAAGGGAGCTCTTCACTGCAACGATTGACACAGGAGCATCAAGGAGCTTTATCAGCGAGACGGCAGCCATGATGGTCGTCGGCGAAATCATGAGGACGGACGTGAAAGTTGAAATGGCCCACGGAACTATGCAGGTGATTAAAGAAGCTCTGAATATTTGCATACGTTTGGGCACAGAGCAATGTACAATGCCACTGTTAATACTTCGCGATGCCACGGACAACGTAATTCTTGGTCTCGATTTCCTCACCAACATCGGAGCTACATTCAGCTGTGGTGGAGAAACCATAACATTGGGGACCAAGACACAAACGGAGGAAATAATAGCATGTTCTACACTTCGAACAACAGACGTAGAGATAGATGCTGAGAGTATGGAAGACACGACAGAGGCACTTAATACAGCAACAAAACAGGAAGAAGCAGCCGTTAAAGTCACGGAAAATCGTAATCAAAGCGTGGATGAATTCCTTAATGATGAACTGGAAAAATTTGACACTCTGGAAGGACCGTGTAATATCGCCTCACATAAAATTATAATGAAGGACGACAGACCAATGAAGCAGAGGTATTACCCCAAAAATCCAGCAATGCAGGCAATAATAAACGAAGAAATAGACGAGTTATTGGAAAAGGGTCACATCGAACCATCGAAAAGTCCTTACAGTTCACCGATTGTTCTAGTAAGGAAGAAAAATGGAAAGTGGCGCCTCTGCATCGACTATCGACAGCTGAATGCACGATCAGTTCCTGATGCATATCCCCTACCGAGGATTCAATACATTTTAGATCGTTTACGTGATGCGAAATACAAAAGCAGCCTTGATCTAAAGAACGGTTACTGGCAAATACCCATGAATCCAGAGAGTAAGCAGTATACAGCGTTTACAGCGCCAGGAAGAGGTTTATTTCAATGGTGCGTAATGCCGTTTGGCTTGCATTCAGCACCCGCGACATTTCAAAGAGCTTTAGACAGGATAATTGGACCGGAAATGGAACCGCATGCCTTCGCTTACCTCGACGATATCATCGTGATCGGGAAAACACTGGAAGAACATATGGTTAACTTAAGAGAAGTGTTTCGACGTCTACGATCGGCAAATTTAATGATCAATAAAGAAAAATGCGAGTTTTTCAAGGAAGATTTGAAATACCTAGGACACGTCGTCAGTCGGCAAGGGATCCATACCGATCCAGATAAAGTGGCAGCTATTAAGGAGCTAACACCACCAACTGACGTGAGGGGAGTTCGCAGATTTCTTGGAGTTGCATTCTGGTATCGACGTTTTGTACCCGATTTTGCAGAATTAGCCGCCCCACTTACCAGCATGCTCAAGAAAGGTGAACGATGGAGCTGGAGTGACGAACAACAACACGCATTCGACACGTTGAAGCAAAAACTCACAGAAGCACCGGTGTTGGCTTGCCCAGATTTCTCGAAAACGTTTACGCTACAAACAAATGCAAGTCATTATGGATTAGGCGCTGCACTTACGCAAGATGATAAGGAAGGAGAGAAAGTCATTGCCTACGCGAGTCGGCGATTAAATCAAGCCGAGCGAAACTATTCGACGACAGAGAAAGAGTGCCTTGCAATCATATGGGGAATTAGGAAGATGAGGCCATACCTAAAAGGCTATAGATTCTGCGTCATCACAGACCATCTCTCACTGAAGTGGTTGAACTCTTTGGAAAACCCTTCAGGACGAATTGCAAGATGGGCACTGGAACTACAACAATACAAATTTGACGTGAGGTATCGGAAAGGAAAATGGAACGTTGTTGCAGATACACTCTCAAGACAGCCGTTGGAGAGTCTCAACAAGGTTTCGACGAGCGAGGAAAAGTACAACTGGATTACAACTAGAATGGCAGAAGTTAAGAAAAATCCAGAAAAATTTCCTGACTACATTATTGAAAATGGACAACTATATCGGCATATCCCTGGACAGTCAAACGACGAAGATTGCGCGGCATGGAAACTTTGTGTTCCAAATTATCTAAAGAAACGAGTCTTTGAGGAAAACCATGATGCTCCAAGTGCAGGTCACCCAGGAATTAGGAAGACGGTGTCGAGAATAACCAATCTATACTACTGGCCAGGTATGTTTAGGGATATAAGGAAGTATGTACGCTGTTGCGAATCGTGTCAGAGATACAAACCAGTGCAGGACAAGGTAGCTGGAAAGATGCTTACACAGTTACCTCAGGAACCATGGTCTATCGTATGTGCAGACTTCATCGGACCCTTACCAAGGTCGAAACACGGAAACACAATGATTTTGGTCTTCTTCGATAAATTTTCAAAATGGACAGAAATAGTACCACTACGACAAGCAACTATGACAAGCCTGAAAAAGGCTTTCAGAGAGAGAATACTGGCGAGATATGGAGTGCCGAAAGTGCTCATCACAGACAACGGCGTTCAGTTCAGCAGCAGGCTGTTTCAGCGATTTCTCCGGGATCTCGGAATCAGTCATCAATTCACAGCTCCATACACACCGCAAGAGAACCCAACAGAAAGAGCGAACAGGAATGTCAAAAGAATTTAGCCCAGGTAACCAACAACAAGCAAACACAGTGGGACGAATTCATCCCAGAAATCTCATTGGCCATTAATACCATGACATCAGAATCAACCGGGTTCAGTCCAGCTTTCCTCACCCAGGGACGAGAACCGCGATTACCAAGAAAACTTTTCGACGAAGTTACCACAGGCACAGGAACCGCTCCACAGAGTCCCGAGTACAAAGGGAATCGCTTACAAGAGGTTATTCACATCGTTCGAAGAAATCTGGAGAGAGCAGCAAAGGATCAAAGCCGATACTACAATTTACGGCGAAGACAGTGGAATCCAGCAGTAGGAACATTGGTGCTAGTAAAAACGCACCCGTTATCAAAAGCAGCAGAAAAATTCACAGCAAAATTGGCTCCGAAGTACGACGGACCATATCGAATCATAAGATACACGTCACCGGTTATTGTCCAGCTTAGCAACCTCGAAAACTCAAAGAAGCTTGTTACTCACGTCAGGGACCTTAAAGAATACCGGCAACCAACGGACCAATCGACAAACGACGAATGCAATAGCACTTTGTAGCCTAGATTCTATGTGTAGCGTAGCTTGAAGATCGTGATTACCCCTCATCGGGAAGAAAGGAGGGGATATGAGGAAAATTAATCTTCCTCATAAATTATAGACACGCCTACATGTCACCTGAGTCTGAAGTGAATCTATCCTCCACTAGCGATTAATATAGCAACAATGCCAGCAGAGGTTTGACTGAAATGCGCATCAAACCTCTGCCGACCGCAATACATTCTCTCATCGAAAAAAGTTATAAAACAAAGAACAGAAAGAGTAAAGCAAAATCATGGACAACAACAACATCTGAAATGCAGATGTTTTGTAAATTAGACTTTGAACATATACAAAATCTTAGGCAACAACAACATCTGAAATGCAGATGTTTTAGAAATTGAACTTTGGACATATACACAATCTTAGGCAAAAACAACATCTGAAATGCAGATGTTTGGGCGATTGGACTTTGAACACATAATTCGAAAACGGTAATTCTAATGAGTAAATAAGCAACTACTCAAAAATTTGCTATAAAAGAGGGACAAGATTTAGAATAGGCCTCTTTGGAAAATCTGCATCGGGTGAGACTCTTTGTTACATTCGTGGTAAAATTAATATTAGTCGAGAGCTTTCGAGTGTCGGCTAATATTATCATAGTATATTTTGTTAACTCTTGGTAAATATAATATTAGTCGAGAGCTTTCGAGTGTCGGCTAATATTATCATAGTATATTTTGTTAACTCCTGGTAAACATAATATTAGTCGAGGGCTTTCGAGTGTCGGCTAATATTATCTTAGTATATTTTTAATTCCTGGTAAATATAATATTAGTCGAGAGCTTTCGAGTGTCGGCTAATATTATCTTAGTATATTTTTATTTCCTGGTAAATATAATATCGGTCCGAGAGCTTTCGAGTGTCGGCTAATATTATCTTAGTATATTTTTAATTCCTGGTAAATATAATATTGGTCGAGAGCTTTCGAGTGTCGGCTAATATTATCTTAGTATTTTTCTGGTAGCTAGTAAACATAATATTAGTCGAGAGCTTTCGAGTGTCGGCTAATATTATCTCAGTATATTTTTTAATTCTTGGTAAATATTATCTCCGTTAGTTTAAGAGATACAAAAAAATTATCAAACACAGAAACACCATTGAAACGCCAAATACACATAGACATAAGGCTCTAAATATATATACATATATGTATACAAAAGCAACAAATACATGTAAAACTAGGAATAAGTAAATAAAGGAAAATAAGAAAATAAAAGATACGGTGTTTTGTTATATTTCATTAAAATTAAGTAAAATCCTGGCACCGGCGAGTAATACCCCGGCAAGGCAAGAAAAACTTCGTTACAATTTTATTCTCTGCGAAAATCTTTATCTATGTAACGTGGGGGCAGATCCCACGTTTATTACTAGGAATAGAAGTGAGGTCCTGGACCTAACAATTGTATCAGAGGAATTGGGTCCTCAAATATGCAATTGGAGGGTCTCCAAAGAACACTCCTTCTCTGATCATAGATATATTGTCTTCAGATTAGATGGGCTCTTTATGGACACAGTTTTGCCAATTAGGTGCATTAGGAAGGTAGACTGGTCTAGATATAGGGCTGAGATCAGGTCGATGCTGCCAGCAGACCCCGGCGTTATGGCAAACGCGGATGAACTTGATAGTAAGGTTGAGTTTTTCTCTGGTGTGCTTAACAAAGCACTTGATAAAGTGTGTCCAAAAAAATTTCCCAAAGGAAAGTAGAAACCACCCTGGTGGAATCAGGAATTGGGAGATCTGCGTAAAAAGTGTAGAAAATTATTCAACCGTGCAAAAGCGGCAGCTGAACCGCTCGGATGAAATGAATACAAAGCTGCACTAAACATCTACAAGAAGAAGCTCCGTAGATCTAAGAGGTCCTCGTGGGAGTCGTACTGTGCTGGAGTCATGGGGACCTCGGAGATTTGCAGACTTAGAAAGATCATGTCTTCAAATCCCGTGACGATATCTTCCTTGAGAAGAGAAGATGGGACCTGGACATCCTCAAGGGCGGAATCACTGGAAGTGTTAGTAAATGCCCATTTTCCAGGAAATGAGAGAGTCTGTGAATATGCGGACAATTATCTCTTTCCTTTACAAAGTCTGAAACATCTGGTCACGTACAGGAGTGTTGCCTGGGCTATACGGGGATTTAAGCCCTATAAATCTCCGGGACCAGATGGAATAATTCCGGCTCAATTGCATGAAGCAATGGAGGTGATCCTGCCGTGGATGGTTGTCATACTTGGCAGCTGTCTACGGCTGGGACACATTCCTCGTGGATGGAAACGTAGTGTAGTGGTGTTCATACCCAAAGCTGGAAAGCGGGATCATGACACTGCTAAGGATCTACGATCAATTACCCTGTCCTCTTTTCTACTCAAGACACTGGAGAGGATAATTGAGACATACATTAGTGTGAAGTATTTAGTTGGACTATCTAATAGTCAGCATGCGTACCGAAAGGGTAAATCTGTGGAAACTGCACTTCACACTAGTAGGTACTATTGAAAAATCTTTAGCCTGAAGAGAGTTCTCTCTTGTGGCGTTTATTGATATAGAAGGAGCTTTCAACAATGTTGAAGCTGGAGCGATCTCACAAGGCCTGAGGTCTTCGGGTGTCGAGAATCAGCTAATTGCCTTCATTGGGTCTATGCTGAAAGGGCGTACCATTGAGGCAAGGCTGGGAGATATAAAAATCGAAAGAAGTGACGAGAGGAACGCCCCAAGGAGGTGTCTTATCTCCAATTCTGTGGAATGTAGTGCTTGATGGATTAATCAAGACCTTAGAAGGGGAGGGACTGAAGGTTGTAGCTTATGCAGATGATCTTGCAGTGACAGCCTCTGGAAAACATTTAACGGTGATCAGGGATCTGATTCAATATGCCCTGAGAAGAATTTCAAGATGGACTGCCTCTAGAGGGCTGGGCTCAAAAGGCAAAAATTGTCCTTTTTACAAGGAAACATAGAGTCCCCAAGGTAGAACCTATAGTATTAGGAACCGCTGGGCTAGAGTTTCAGGAAAAGGCGAAGTTTCTTGGTCTGATAATTGACAGGGGCTGAACTGGAGGCTAAACATTTTGGAAAGAGTGAAGAAAGCCATGGTAGCGCTTTACTCATGCAGGAAAGCTGTGGGTAAGAAATGGGGGTTATATCCAAAGATCACCCACTGGCTCTATGTGGCAGTAGTCAGGCCCATTCTAATGTACGGCGTGGCGGTCTGGTGGCCCGGCCTGGATAAGGCTACCAATTGTAGACTATTAGAAAAGGTTCAAAGGTCAGCTTGCCTGTGTATAGGAGGGGCACTGAGGTCAACGCCGACAGCAGCCCTAGAGACACTAATATATCTATTCCCAGTTGATTTAATGGGAAAGTACTTAGCTAGGTGTTCGGCAGTAAGGCTGAATGCTTGTAGCAGGTGGAACGGCAGGAATACCGGCCACCAGAAAATAATGGAGGGTCTTCCATTCTCTGTGGATAACCTCGATTACACCACTCCAATATTTTTCCCGGAGCGTAGGTTTGGGACTGAAGTCCCGGACAGGGAAGCCTGGAAGAGTGGGAAAATGCCGGATAGGACGGGGATCCAGTTGTACACTGATGGCTCCAAGCTGGAGGGCAGAGTGGGTGGAGGAGTCTACTCTGGAGATTGCGGCGTAGCAATTAAATTTAGTCTTCCTGACTACTGCAGTGTGTTCCAGACTGAGATAACAGCCATCACAGAGGCACTATCCTGGCTAAAGGTGAGTGAGGTATCTGGGAAGGATATCTGTATATACACTGACAGTCAGGCTGCGATAAGATCCCTGGAAGCAATCTACACCACGTCCATGGTGGTAAGAAGCTGCCACCAATCTCTAAACGAGATGTCAGAGCAGCTCGCAATAAAACTGTGCTGGGTTCCTGGGCACAGAGATATTCCGGGAAATTGTCAAGCTGATGAGCTTGCCCGCTTGCGCACTAAAGTAGGCGTTTCGCCTAGGAAGGCAAAAGTGGGAATGACACTGGCCTCAGCAAGAGATGGATTGATGGGCCTACGTGTCACATCACAAGACAGATATGGCCGCGGCTTCATCCTAAAAACTCAAAAATACTCCTATCACTAAGCAGGGGTGACATTCAACGGATGATAGGAGTTATGACGGGGCATTGCCTTATTGGTACCCACGCTAAACGTTTGGGGCATTGGGCAAATGACTTCTGCAGAAGCTGCAGGGACGAGGAGGAGGAGGAATCGGTTCCTCACCTGCTGTGTAACTGCCCAGCGCTGGCAAAGGAACGTTACACTTTTTTGGGGTACCCTTCTTTAATGATCTTGCAGAGATAGCATCGGTAGAGATAGGTTGCCTTCTTCGCATCATTAACAGCTCATCGTGGTTCAACTGATAAGGAGATGAGATCCATGTGGTATCACAATGGACCCATAAGTGGTCTAAGTGCGTTCCTAGGAGCAGCCACAAATACCTACCTACCTACCTATCCACAAGACCATTATTGATGCTATGGAACCTAACCCAAATACCCCATAAGTTTCCACACTTTTTTTGTCGTTTTGATAATGTGACAATTTTTCTCTCCTGACTGAGTTCCCTCTTTAGATCCTCAATTCGTTTTCCACCTACTGTAAGGCTGTCCTTTATGTTTAGTTTATCAGTTATAGTAATGGGTTTTAGGCGATAGTCAGTCTGGTTTTCCGTAAGTGACATATCCCAATTTTCACTAAGTGTCTTAACTAAAGTGTGGTTGGGTGTTTTGTGGTCCTCATAGAGTGTAGACTTTACGTTACCATTGTAACGTAGAATAATTTCGCTATTACTAATCTCGCAATTTTCCTGAATTTTTAACTTGCCAAACCCAGATAACTTTAATGTAGTTGTTGATTCACCGCAACGAACTGTGAAGTTAGTTTCTTCTCGTAGTTTGAATAGCCATGCATTTTGTGCTAATAGCTTTACTATTATTCCACTACTCGCTGGGGTTGCCACCTGTTTACATTTCTCTGTATCTACATTGTTATTATGTAGGAGAGATATCTCACATATATTGATATTCCCTGTTAGGAATTTCCCTGATCTTTTACAAATTCTCATTGCTATCTGTTTTCCTGTTGTGACAAAATTGCAATTATATAATTCATTGTCTGAAAGCCCTATAAAATCCAGTTTGATATCGATTCTGCTAAGAAATCGAAAACATTCTCGGTTGAAATGTCCCAGCTCCCTTTAAGAAAAATGGGTATAGAATATGGTTTTAGAATTGTATACCTTTCCTCCTCCGGTAGGGGAATCCTAATAACTACTATTAACTTGTTCTTTTCGCGGAATGTCCTTACTTGTGCCATTTTGTGGATCTTAAAGCTGTCTTCAATGACCCACCTCGTTTTTCCGGATAAATCTAATGTCTTAGCGGAATTTTTTAATTCTTCTTGGCTTAAAATGGCCGGATGTAATATGCCTTGGCTCAGATCATCTAATACTGCCATCTCTACTAGTTGCTGCCCTAATATCTCGATGAGACTAGCTTCCAATACGGACTGTATTTGTACCATTCGCAGCGCCAATTGTACATTCTTCAGTACCTTTTCATTTATATCATTTATTGTACTTTGTTGTTCAACGGCTCGACTTAATTCGCCTTGCATCGTGTTAATTCTTTTAACCGCTGCCGTGATTGGTTTAGCTAGTTCATTAAAATTTGTCTGCATAACTGTAACTTGTTTTTGCAGTAGATCGTAATGTTTATTTTGGTTAACATCAAGTTCTTGAAGATGCTGGTATATTCTATCGGCGTCCTTCTGATCCATTGTACCGAAAGCCCAATTTATGACTTCTCCAACGAAGTTCAGTGCTCTTTTTGCTCGACTCTTAGTCCCTGGAGAGCTAGAGTTGATTATCCGTTCGTTGTTTCGTAACCGCTTAAGGATTGTCCTCATGGTTTCATCAATGGCTCCGCAAATGCTAGTGAAATCAAAAACTAACAAATCCTGATTAATATTACCGCACGTGGTACTCATTTTTATCGCATATTCTTCCAGACGTGTAACCAAACTATTGTAATCATAAGGCTCGAATTTTGTGAATACGGTCCATTCATCACTAAAGAATATTGCCTCACCCATCTTTTCAAAGTAAATTGGAGTTAGTGGTATGTTCTCTATCACTATAGGCGTGTTCACCACACTTCGGATTACAATCAATATGACTAAGATTGTCTTTATTTTTATTTCTGTGGAAAAGCAGATAAAAATATAAGTATATTACGTATATATAAAAAAATATCCGTGTGCTCCTTTACAAAACCCCTATAATTAAAAACTAAACATATTTGTTCGAACAATTTTTTTTCTTGATGTCTCATGTATTGTACAATTTGAGTAAATTGTTATGGAATGGTTTTTCCTTTCCCTTAATAACTATTACAGTGGTAACTGGTGACCTTATTTGAGTTACATTGTAAGGTCCAATTCAAATTGATGAAAACTTATTTTTCCGTGCTTGATTTTTCAAAAGAATTTTATCTCCTATCTTGAATGCGACGGGGTTGGAGCCCTTGTCATATTGTTTCTTCGATTTCTGTTTTGCTTCATCTTGGTTCTGTCGAACCAACTCATGGGATCTCTGAAGTTGATATTTTAGAATTTTCGAAGGGTCATGCGCATTATACACGGGTCCGCACTCCCGCTTTAGGTTTGTTGGAAATTCTGAATCAAAACCGTACAATGTACGAAAAGGCGTTTGTTTCGTAGTCATGTGGGGTGTATTGTTGTGCACATGCATCGCTGTTGAGAGCCACTGATCCCAGTTAGAACCATCTTCTTTTGCGAAACGGCGTAAGTACTCGGCCAATGGTCGGTGACTGCGTTCCAAAGAACCGTTCGCTTGCGGATGATATGGGGTTATGTGCAATTTTTTTATTCCTAATAGTTTGCATATATCCGAGAATACCTTTGACACGAAATTGGTGCCGTTGTCTGTTACCGAGACCTTTGGGATGGAGTAACGAGTAATGATTTCATCAAAGAATGCTCTTGCTATTGTGGAAGCTTCTGCATCTGGTATAGCTACACATGCCATGTATTTGGAAAAATCATCCTGAAATGTAAGGATGTATTTATTGCCAGAAACGGTCTCCGGCAAGATTCCGACTATATCCATGTATATCTTATCGAAAGGTTTTTGTGGGGTATCCGTCAACACCAAAGGCATCCTAGTTAGCCGGCTACTTTTATTTGCCTGACATTTTTCACAAATTCCTTAATTTGTCTTTGCATACCAGGCCATCTGAATTGCATCCTGATTCTCATATATGTTTTCAGTGCTCCTTAGTGCCCTCCTAATGGCGTGTTATGGAAATCCTTTATTACAGTTTCTATCTCCTTTGGGTCGGATAATATTGTAATGTTATCTTCTAAAGGTTCCGTTGATTCCTTCTCTGTGGTTTCATCTACGTGAGCAAGTCGATTTTCCTCCGATTGCTCCCTTGACTTCGTTTTAGATCGAGTTTGCACTGCTTCGACGACGCTGTTAACTGATTGAGGAATTCCACTTAAAGCGTCGGCATTTAAATTTTTGCTACCTGGTTTGTAAATCTCGAATTGATATTCCAATAGTTTATGTCTAAAACGTGCTAATCTTGAAGTTCGGTCCTTTAAGTTTGCTATGCTCTTCAACGGTTTGTGATCTGTTACTATCTTAAAGTGTCTTCCTAGCGAATAGAGCCTAAAATTTTTTGTGGCCCATACAATGGCTAAGAATTCGCGTTCTACTGTCGAATAACGCTTTTCTGCGCAATTGAGGGCTCTACTGGCGAAAGCTATTGGTTTATCTTCGCCGATTTTCCCCTGAGATAAAACTGCTCCCAATGATTCACTGCTCGCATCCGTTGTTAGAACAAACTCCTTATTAAAATCAGGGTAAGCTAACACTGGCGGGGAAATTATTGATTCTTTTAATCTCTCGAATGCCTTTTGTCCACTCAAACACAGAATTTTTTCTCAAGAGTTTATTAACTGTATCTGTGTCTCGTATAAATTTTCTATAATAGTTTACTAAACCCAAAAATGCTTGAACTTCCTTTTTGTTCCGTGGAGGGGTTGATACTATTGACGCATTCTACCTTTTGGGGGTCTGGTAAAGCGCCCTGTTCTGAACACTTATGCCCCAAGTAGACAACTTCGCGACGTAAAAATTGGCATTTCCCAATGTTTAGTTTTAGATTATTTTCTCTAAGAGCTTTAAATAATTTTGTTTGTCTTGATGTGTGTTGTTCGAGATTACTACCGTATACTACAATGTCGTCTAAATATACAAAGCAATCTATTCCTTGTAGGCCTGTCAAGATACTATTCATGACTCGTTGAAAAGTAGCCGGTGCCCCTGTTAACCCGAAGGGCATTCTATTGAA
This sequence comes from Physocephala rufipes, assembly GCA_963966595.1. Classification (NCBI taxonomy): domain Eukaryota; kingdom Metazoa; phylum Arthropoda; class Insecta; order Diptera; family Conopidae; genus Physocephala; species Physocephala rufipes. The sequence continues at coordinate 37,115,877 of OZ016501.1, read as the reverse complement.
TTCAAAATGTCCTAAGGTCGAACTAAAAGCTGTTTTTTCCCTATCCCCTTTATCCATTAAAACTTGGTGATATCCACTTGCCAGATCTAATGTTGAAAAGTACCTACTGTTACCTAACTGATCTAATATCTCATCTATTCTAGGTATTGGAAAAACCTGTTTGATGGTAGCTTCGTTTAATTTTCGATAGTCGATAACCAACCTCCATTTTTTTTCTCCTTCCCTATCACTTTTCTTGGGAACTAATAGTAGCGGTGAGTTCCAAAGTGAGGTACTCGAAGATGTATCTTCCGCTAATAATTTATTTATTTGTCGATTAATCTCTTCTTTATGCGTGTGAGGTAAACGGTATTGCTTTTGGTTTATTGGTGGTTGATCTGTCTTTGTAGGAATTTTATATTGTATTCCTGGTGTATATGATAATTGGTCTCGTTGTGTTGTGGAACGAATTTCCGTCATTCCTTGTCATTTTTGGTTTGTAGACAAACCGGTTTCGGCGATATGCCATCCTCAGTGTCTTTTTCGTTCTGGTCAGTATTCGTTGATTCAGTCTCTTTTATAGTCAGGTGGCTGCGTCTTGTCTGCGTGATTTAGTTGCCGTCGTTGGTCTACGTGACTGCATGCTGCTTTTTTACAGGTAGGTGATGTGCAAACCGGCGGGCTTATCGCTAATTAGTTGTTGATCCGTTTTTATCGTAGGCACCTAGGTGAGCATTATTACGGGTTTCGATGGGAAGGTAGAAGTCCGTTATCCTTGGTTTCTTTCTTAAGGCTTTGACCTGCGTTTCTGTATTTATTATCTTATTGCTGCTCTTGTTCTGCTTTTTGTATAATAATTTTAGGGGCTCAAATATTACGCCTGACGAACAAACAAACGAACAAACAAATACTCCATCAGACGTAATATTTGAGCCCCTAAAATTATTATACAAAAAGCAGAACAAGAGCAGCAATAAGATAATAAATACAGAAACGCAGGTCAAAGCCTTAAGAAAGAAACCAAGGATAACGGACTTCTACCTTCCCATCGAAACCCGTAATAATGCTCACCTAGGTGCCTACGATAAAAACGGATCAACAACTAATTAGCGATAAGCCCGCCGGTTTGCACATCACCTACCTGTAAAAAAGCAGCATGCAGTCACGTAGACCAACGACGGCAACTAAATCACGCAGACAAGACGCAGCCACCTGACTATAAAAGAGACTGAATCAACGAATACTGACCAGAACGAAAAAGACACTGAGGATGGCATATCGCCGAAACCGGTTTGTCTACAAACCAAAAATGACAAGGAATGACGGAAATTCGTTCCACAACACAACAATTTCATACCCTGTCGGAAAAATATATCAAAATCAAGAAACTAATAATTGGTCTCCTTCTAAAAGGAAAATGTCGTTGTAAGTTGCACAGAGCTTCACTATTGATTCTCTCGCTTCACTATTTAAGTTTTCATCTAAGCTAAGTTCCTCCATCAATATCTGTAACCTTTTTTCCAAATTATAGCTAACTATATTGCTTATTACGTTGCATGTATTTCCCCCACCATACTTGCTGAAATTACTGAATTCTGGTTGAAAGTTATCATTTATTATGAAATCTTCCTCTGTTGAATTTAGAACCGGGACTGTGACTGTGTCTTTTATCACTTCTACTAGAGTTTTTCCCAAATAAATTCCTTCAGAAATCTGTTTTTTATGAACAATTACTGCTGGGTACTGGGTTTTTAACTTCATTTGAATATTACTAATCGACCTTGCTTTGGCCATGCTTTGCATTTGGCCTGTTTCATTATTTAAAATATTTACTACGGGCAACTTTATAATATATTCCCCTCTATTATTGAATAATTTAATATTCTTTTCTATGGTATTAATTATGGACTTGTGCCAAAAGATATCTCTGCCAAGTATCCCATCTCCTGGTAACCCTTGATCAATCGTTACCTTATGTAACGTTAAATTAAGGTTTGGCCAGTCATAATGGGTCAGTTTGATAGTACCCTCTGTACACGCAGTTCCTCCAAAGGCACCGCTTAATGATTTTATGTTTCCGTAAGTAACCGGTGCACCTGCTTTTAGGGAACTTGATTTTATTAAGCTTGTATCTGCTCCGGTATCCACCAGAAGAAAAAGCTTTCCATTAACTGCCTCCGCACATGGAATTACGACGAATACGTCATTTTCTTGTCCTTTTTTATCATAGTTCTCATTAATGTTATTATTTCCCAAGTTACTTTCTCCCAAGCTTCTTTTTCTATTTTCTTAGTCTCTTTTTCGATATTTTCCATGTCACTTTTTTCCGATTGCCATGTTTTACTTTTAATTATTCCCAGGTTCAAAGGGGCTAGCTCTCTTAGATCATCCTCCAACTTCGTTTGTTCACCTTTATTCTCAGTCGTATTCACTGTCATATTTGACGTATAATTCGGCTGATAGCATTGTGTTGGCCTACTGTTACTTGTATTATTGAGTTTCCAGGCTACTCGCCCCCTTGTCGTTTCCCTGCAACATTTCCCAATTTTTTTTCGCTTGACAATTTTTTATTATATGTCTACTTCTATTGCACCAATGGCAAGTAAAGTTATTTAGTCCTGCAGTTTGCCTATTTGATTCTTTGTCGGTGTTTCGGCTTTCTGCTTGCGGTCGTCTGTTATTACTACTACTCCCTCTGGGCGTCCATTGATCACTAGGTGGCCGCGAATTATGGTTTCCTACTTGCTTGCTACATTTCCAATTAGCTTCATGACCATCTTTTAGACATTTTTGGCAGTAGGGTGTGTTTTTTCTTATCAGGCAGTCATCCCTCGTATGACCCTTTTTATTGCAAAAACTACACGTTACTTTCGCAATCACTTTATTGTAATAGAACCCGTTGTTCGTCTTCCCTTGTTCCTCTTTTTCATGAAATTTTTTTACGTTATTGTTATACTGATTTGATGGACGAAATGATTCCAGTTCGGCGGCTTGTAGGGTTCTTATTCCTTACCCTTGTTGCTTGGTTGCAATTTTACGAACATCATCTGCGATTTGTACCGCTTATTCTACTAATTCTTGCAAGTTTTTCCTTGGTGAACCCAGCATGTACAGTCTTAGAGTGCTGTCCAACAGACCTAGTTCGAATGACTTAGTGGTTGACTTCTCAATTTCTGACCACAAAGCTGTGTCAGCTTCTCCCTTATATGTGTTTGTAACAATATCTTCCGCTTGGGATTTGAGTGTGTTTAACCTCATTGCAAATTGTCTTATATCCTCGTTCTGTAGTTGCTGAATGGTTTGAGTATCCTCTAATACGGTGTCCAGTGACCGATATTGCAAGTAATTACTTTTAATTATTTCAAAAAGTTCTTCCAAGTTTTTGAATTGACAAGACCTTAATAAATCATACGCATTACCATGCAGTCTTTGTTTAATACAAGCCAGGAAGTCTTGTGTTTCCCCTGGTTAACACTCCTCTTGGCTAAATCGCAACCTTCTATAATTTGTACACCCCATTAAGGAGGTCAACTGATGGCGTTCCTGAAAATAGAGGTACTAGACGGCACACAGTTTTTGATATCTCTTCTATTCCCATTTCTGCTGTTTCCTTTCTTCTAAAAATCGTTTCCTTGGGATTTTTGTCCACCGCTAGTGCAGATGGTTCTTTATGAAATTGGGTCGTCTCATGTACTAACGCCAGTTCCTGTTTTAAAAACCTATTCTCTTTGTTGAGTTGGCTTATCCTTTCCTTTGCACTTTCTAAGTCCGCAATGTCCTCCCTTCGTGTTTGATTACTATCGCCGAGCTGCCTCGTTTAGTCCTGCGTCTTTCAAAGAGTCCCGCAATTGTTGATTTTCTAGTTCCAGCTCTTTCAGCAAGTCTTCTTGAAGAATTCTTTCTTTTAAAATACTGTCTAACCTAATCTTTAAAGCAGTAAAGTCCTTTTTCCAAACTTCCAATTCCTTTGCTGTTGAAGTATG
>OZ016501.1:37097466-37111715 GCA_963966595.1 Physocephala rufipes | reverse complement strand
ATATATATATATATATATATATATATATATATATATATATATATATATATATATATATATATATATATATATATATATATATATATATATATATATATATATATATATATATATATATATATATATATATATATATATATATATATATATATATATATATATATATATATATATATATATATATATATATATATATATATATATATATATATATATATATATATATATATATATATATATATATATATATATATATATATATATATATATATATATATATATATATATATATATATATATATATATATATATATATATATATATATATATATATATATATATATATATATATATATATATATATATATATATATATATATATATATATATATATATATATATATATATATATATATATATATATATATATATATATATATATATATATATATATATATATATATATATATATATATATATATATATATATATATATATATATATATATATATATATATATATATATATATATATATATATATATATATATATATATATATATATATATATATATATATATATATATATATATATATATATATATATATATATATATATATATATATATATATATATATATATATATATATATATATATATATATATATATATATATATATATATATATATATATATATATATATATATATATATATATATATATATATATATATATATATATATATATATATATATATATATATATATATATATATATATATATATATATATATATATATATATATATATATATATATATATATATATATATATATATATATATATATATATATATATATATATATATATATATATATATATATATATATATATATATATATATATATATATATATATATATATATATATATATATATATATATATATATATATATATATATATATATATATATATATATATATATATATATATATATATATATATATATATATATATATATATATATATATATATATATATATATATATATATATATATATATATATATATATATATATATATATATATATATATATATATATATATATATATATTGTAACGTTACTTTCGGCTGGGGTATACTCAGTGAGTAACCAAGGTTCCGTTCACAGAAATATTTATTTGATTTTTGGAACCACGAATAACTTTATTTATTTCACTAGTTGTACTTAAGTTTATTTATTGGCAACTCTATCGAACGTCGGTGCTAATATGCTAAAATGCTAGTTTTGCTGTGACTGTGATCGCTCGAACCTTTGTTTAATTTCGAACGCGTTGCTGGTTGTGACTGAGATCGTTCGAACCTTGATTAATTTCGAACGTGTTACTGGTTGTGACTGACCTCGTTCGAACCTTGATTAACTTTGATCGTGTTGCTGGTTGTAACTTGATTAACTTTGAACGTGTTGCTTGTTGTGACTGAGATCGTTCGAACCTTGATTAATTTCGAACGTGTTGCTTGCTGTGACTAAGATCGTTCGAACCTTGATTAATTCCGAACGTGTTGCTTGCTGTGACTAAGATCGTTCGAACCTTGATTAATTTCGAACGTGTTGCTTGCTGTGACTAAGATCGTTCGAACCTTGATTAATTCCGAACGGGTTGCTTGCTGTGACTAAGATCGTTCGAACCTTGATTAATTTCGAACGTGTTGCTGGTTGTAACTAAGCTCGTCCGAACCTTGATTAACTTCGAACGTGTTGCTTGTTGTAACTGAGATCGTTCGAACCTTGATGAACTTCGAACGCGTTGCTGGTTGTGACTAAGCTCGTTCGAACCTTGATTAACTTCGAACGTGTTGCTTGTTGTAACTGAGATTGTTCGAACCTTGATGAACTTCGAACGCGTTGCTGGTTGTGACTAAGCTCGTTCGAACCTTGATTAACTTCGAACGTGTTGCTTGTTGTAACCGAGATCGTTCGAACCTTGATGAACTTCGAACGCGTTGCTGGTTGTGACTAAGCTCGTTCGAACCTTGATTAACTTCGAACGTGTTACTTGTTGTGCCTTAACTTTGAACGCGTTGCTGGCTGTGACTGAGCTACGTCAACGTCAGTTTGGCATACACGTTGGCTTAGCAGCACTAATGGGTTGGATGGTTGGTTGCCTGTTTAATCAGCGCGGTATTCGGGGAATAGTATCACCATCGCCAACCGACCAATTACAGGAGGGGGAAGCTTGTTCGACAACGACTCTTAGTTCGTACTCTTGAGAGGGGTAGCACCACCAATCAATCGCACAAACTACACTACTCTTACTAGTGAAGCTCCGGGGTAGCACCACCAGGCACCAGTAAGAGTAAGTACAGCGCCGAGAGAGGAGAAGGATAGTTCGACAACGACTCTTAGCACGTACTTTTGAGAGGGGTAGCACCACCAATCAACCGCACGAACTACACTACTCTTACTAGTGAAGCTCCGGGGTAGCACCACCAGGCACTAGTAAGAGCAAGTACAGGGCCGAGAGAGGAGAAGGATAGTTCGACAACGACTCTTAGCACGTACTTTTGAGAGGGGTAGCACCACCAATCAACCGCACGAACTACACTACTCTTACTAGTGAAGCTCCGGGGTAGCACCACCAGGCACTAGTAAGAGCAAGTACAGGGCCGAGAGAGGAGAAGGATAGTTCGACAACGACTCTTAGCACGTACTTTTGAGAGGGGTAGCACCACCAATCAACCGCACGAACTACACTACTCTTACTAGTGAAGCTCCGGGGTAGCACCACCAGGCACTAGTAAGAGCAAGTACAGGGCCGAGAGAGGAGAAGGATAGGGGGAAGCTACTATACCAACTTACCAACTTATCCGTGACGAGGGCTCCCAGTTGCCTGTGAAGGTCTTGCCTGTCCGCTGTTCACGGAGGAACTGCCTTGTTCGAACTTGTGCTGCGTCTTTTATAGCAGTGGTCTTAATCTTCTTACGACATCAAACATCTTTGTCGCTCGCGAACAGCTTGTTTGTTGTATCAAGTTCGGGTGCGATGTTGGATGACGTTCGTGTTGGATGACGTTGGAACCTTTGCGTCGAACCTTGTTTTAGTTTGATGGAGTTGCCAACTTGCTTAAATCTACCTAATTATACTTATTCTTAATTCTAACTAATACTAATAATTGATTTTTACATTTCAATGTCTTATTTCTATTTAATTTATATAAACAAGGAAAAGAAATCATAAATGCAGACTGTAATTTCATTAAATTAACTTCATTAAATTATCTTCATTAAATTAACTTCGATTGGAATTTTCTTTGATTTATTTGTGACGTACCGTCCAGGTTCGTTACATCCTCCCCTCACTTCGGTCAATGATGAAAGACGTTAGTTTCACCGGATCGGTTGATACGAACTTTGAATGCTACATCGTCGACATCTACCATGAACCTCATCCTCTTTCCTTGGGAATTTTGGATGCTCGAAGTGATGATTTGGCGTAGTTTTTCCATTTTAGATGTAAATTTCATACGATGGCGTACGTCTGAACACTTAGAGTCTATCGCGTATACTGATTGTCTTGTCTGGTTTTCTCCCTAATTGGTTCTGTATTACAAGACATAGGGAATAAATGAAAATGACATAATTTCTAGGTCATTGATTCTGAAAGCGGGATCTTGGGTTGACTTGGCTGATGGAATTCCTTTAAATCGCTTAGATGTGCCATTTTTGACTTTGAGTCGCCCTCCTTTCGTACTTCTACAATTGTTGGAGAAATAAAATTAATGATGCTGTAAGGGCCGTCATATTTTGGGGCAAATTTTGCGGCAAATCCCTCAATGCCTTTGGACAATGGATGTTCTTTTACCAAAACCTCTTGTCCAATTACAGGCTTCCAGGGTCGTCGCCGTAAATTGTAATGGCGTGCCTGTGTCCTTGAGGCTTTTTCCATGTTTCTATGAAGAATTTTAAAAATCTCCTTCAAGCGGTCGGCCTTCTCCTGAGGATTATCCAGGATATTTCCCGTACCTGACGTTACTTGGTCGAAGAGTGCGGCGGGTAGCCTAGGTTCACGTCCTTGTATAAGGAATGCAGGGCTGTATCCAGTTGTCTCGGAGCTACCTGTATTTATTGCCAAACTAATTTCGGGGAGATTATCATCCCATTTTCGATGCTGATTGTGGCTTAATTGTGCGATCATCGTCTTGATTGTGCGATTGGCCCTTTCAGCAGCATTCTCTTGGGGGCTGTAAGGCGCGGTAAATTGTTGCTTAACTCCCAAATGTTTTAAATAGTTTTGGAATGCCCTACTGGTGAATTGTGTACCGTTATCGGAGATTAATATATTTGGTACACCGAAGCGAGAGAGTATCCGATTTCTGAAACCTTTCCTTGCGGCTTCACTGGTGGCGGCACGCACTGGGATAATTTCCGTCCATTTCGAAAATTTGTCGACAAATACCAGAAGGGCCGTATTGCCATGTTTGGTTCGTGGTAAAGGTCCAACGAAGTCCACGCACACAGTGGAAAATGGCTCATCAGTAATGTGCGTGAGCGTTTCGCCTACTGGTTTTCGTTGCTCCGGCTTGTATTTCTGACAGGAAATGCAATTTCGAACGTACTTGCTGGAGTCTTGATGAACTTCGAACGCGTTGCTGGTTGTGACTAAGCTCGTTCGAACCTTGATTAACTTCGAACGTGTTACTTGTTGTGCCTTAACTTTGAACGCGTTGCTGGCTGTGACTGAGCTACGTCAACGTCAGTTCGGCATACACGTTGGCTTAGCAGCACTAATGGGTTGGATGGTTGGTTGCCTGTTTAATCAGCGCGGTATTCGGGGAATAGTATCACCATCGCCAACCGACCAATTACTATGGAGTTCAACCATTTATGTGCCATGTGGTCCGTAATAATGGTGAACCTGTAGCCTTCTAAGTATTGCCTCATTTTCCGTATGCCCCAAACAATGGCAAGGCATTCCTTCTCGGTGCAAGAATAGTTACTTTCAGCTTTTGTTAGTCGGCGGCTGGCATACGCGATTACCTTTTCCTGTCTGTTGATTTGCTGCGTCAACACAACTCCTATCCCATGATTGCTGGCATCAGTCTGAAGTGAGAATTGTTGTGAGAAATCTGGGCAGGCTAGCACCGGGGCTTCAGTCAATCTTCGTTTCAGCTCGTCGAAAGCACCCTGTTGCTGAGTGCCCCAAGTCCATCGAATTCCCTTTTTTAATAACGACGTCACTGGCTGTACGATGCGTGAAAATTCTGGGACAAATCGGCGATACCAAGATGTCATTCCAAGACAGCGACGCAGCTCTCGAAGTGTAGTTGGTGGTTGTAGTTCTTGAATAGCTGCGATTTTCTCCGGGTCTGTGCGAATCCCTTCCGAAGTTATCAGGTGTCCAAGATATCGAATCTCACCTTTAAAGAATTCGCATTTTTCAGGGTTAATTTTTAAATTAGCTTCCCGGAGACGTTTAAATACCCTGCGAAGATTTTGCTTGTGGTTCTCTATTGATTCTCCTGTGACCACAATGTCATCCAGGTACGCGAACGCATGCGGTTCTAACTCTGGTCCGACGACTTGGTCGAGCGCGCGCTGGAGAGTGGCCGGCGCTGAGTGAAGACCGAAAGGCATGACTCTCCACTGGAAAAGTCCACGTCCGGGTACTGTGAACGCTGTTAGTGCTTTGCTGGATTCCGTCATAGGTACCTGCCAATACCCGTTTTTCAAATCCAGCGTGCTTATTACTTTGGCATTTCGTAATCCATCCAGAATACTTTGAATGCGTGGCAGCGGGTACGCATCTGGGATGGATCTGGCGTTAAGCTGGCGGTAGTTAACGCATAGTCGCCATTTGTTGTTTTTCTTCCGGACCATGACGATGGACGCACTGTATGAACTTTTAGAGGGTTCAATACAGCCATTCCTTAGTAATTCATCGACTTGTTGATTGATTATTTTCTGCATAGCGGGGTTTTTCGGGAAATACCTTTGTTTGATTGGCCTTTGGTCCTTCATTATTATTTCATGAGATGTTATATTGGTGGTTCCTTCCATAGTTTTGAACGGCTCTAATTCTTGCTGCAGGAAGTTTTTTATATCCTGGTCGTCCTTCCGTGTTATTGGACAAATAGCGTGTGAAAAGTTTTGATCCCTCTTGTTTAGGGTCAACGACAGCCCTCCGATGCTTAATTTCGCCCTGATATTGCATAAGAAGTCCAGGCCTAAGATGACCTTGTCTATTGTGTTAGGCATTATTAACAACTGGACGATGCAATGTGCTTTTCCAAATTTGACGGGAACTTCAAGAGATTTGTTGATGTGGATAACTTGTCCGTCGGCTAACCGGACTGATTTAGACACGTACCTTATAATATCTGGTGTCCAGATTTCCCCGGCAAATTGCTCGCTTATAAAGCTCTGCGTGGCTCCTGTGTCCACGGTCGCCTCGACCCAAATTTGGTCTACGCAAGCTGTTATGGTGAGCCGATTCTCACGTAAGTCTATCGAAGATTTTTCCGTTGTGCATTTTGTTTGAGGCGGTTGATTTTGTGGTCTCGCTTCGCCTCGGTATTGATGAGACCCCTGCGCGTTTCCCTGATTGCAGCAGTTGAAAGTTCTCACTCCTCTTTGCCCACAGACCCAACAAAACAGGACCTCCGCATTTGAACAATCTTTGCGAAAATGTCCCCTTTGTCCACAGCGGCGACAGGCTTGTAGAGGATCGATTTTTTCTTCTAAAATTTGCGCAACACGAAATCGGTTATCTGGCTTATTTCTCGTGGCCCCTATAGCGTCAGATTCCTTTTTTTGTAAACATTCGAAATCTTCGGCTAATGCCGTCAGCTCACTAAGATTAGCGAAGTCTTTACGCTTGATGTAAAACTGATATGGCGCTGGCATGTTTCGGAAAACACGCTCCAACTTCTGCTCCTCCGTGTAACCAGCGTGACGCATCAGATCTTGTAGAATGACCACATAATATTTGAAGTTTTCGTGTGGCTTTTGAAGACGTCGCCGAATGTCATCTTCTAGACCCTCGAAGAATCGTGCGGGTAGGAAGAATTTAAAAAAATCTTTTTTAAACAACCGCCACTCTCTCCATTGAGGATTGTTGTTCCTAAACCACGTAAGCGCCTTGTCCTGTAGCAATTCTGGCATAGTTTTAGACAACATATTGATATCTAAGTGGTATACGTCTGTTAATTCTTCTACCCTTTTGATGAACGCCAATGGATCACGCGTTCCATCGAACTTAATTGACCATTTCCTTACTTTGTCAATCACTAAGTAACCGGATAACGGCGGGGTGGGTATTTCCACAGTTATTTCTTCTCCATCACGATGCTGGTGAGTGGCCATGGTTGTGTTTCCCTTACTGCTGGTGTCCACTAAATCTTGCTTTCGTGGCTGCTGAATATTGAGATTGCTTGGACTGCTGGAACGTTTTCTGCTGTACATGGATTTTAATTCCTCTAGACGTGTGAATATTTCTGGTGAATGGGTTGCCTGCATGACAAATGTTGAGAGCACCTTTCGCAACTCCTCTGAGGTGCCGGTTATTGGGAGCCCAAATTCTGCACATGTTTCTTGTAGCTCCGCTTTATTCAAGTGATACACCCAGCCTGTGGTTACCATGTTGGGAGGTTAATACAATGCTTCTGTTGGGTTTTTTTAACTAATTTTCTTTGTAGAGGCCAATAAGTACTTTGTCATTCGCGTCCCTGCTCGGGCGCCATCTGTAACGTTACTTTCGGCTGGGGTATACTCAGTGAGTAACCAAGGTTCCGTTCACAGAAATATTTATTTGATTTTTGGAACCACGAATGACTTTATTTATTTCACTAGTTGTACTTAAGTTTATTTATTGGCAACTCTATCGAACGTCGGTGCTAATATGCTAAAATGCTAGTTTTGTTGTGACTGTGATCGCTCGAACCTTTGTTTAATTTCGAACGCGTTGCTGGTTGTGACTGAGATCGTTCGAACCTTGATTAATTTCGAACGTGTTACTGGTTGTGACTGACCTCGTTCGAACCTTGATTAACATTGATCGTGTTGCTGGTTGTAACTTGATTAACTTTGAACGTGTTGCTTGTTGTGACTGAGATCGTTCGAACCTTGATTAATTTCGAACGTGTTGCTTGCTGTGACTAAGATCGTTCGAACCTTGATTAATTCCGAACGTGTTGCTTGCTGTGACTAAGATCGTTCGAACCTTGATTAATTTCGAACGTGTTGCTTGCTGTGACTAAGATCGTTCGAACCTTGATTAATTCCGAACGGATTGCTTGCTGTGACTAAGATCGTTCGAACCTTGATTAATTTCGAACGTGTTGCTGGTTGTAACTAAGCTCGTCCGAACCTTGATTAACTTCGAACGTGTTGCTTGTTGTAACTGAGATCGTTCGAACCTTGATGAACTTCGAACGCGTTGCTGGTTGTGACTAAGCTCGTTCGAACCTTGATTAACTTCGAACGTGTTGCTTGTTGTAACTGAGATTCTTCGAACCTTGATGAACTTCGAGCGCGTTGCTGGTTGTGACTAAGCTCGTTCGAACCTTGATTAACTTCGAACGTGTTGCTTGTTGTAACTGAGATCGTTCGAACCTTGATGAACTTCGAACGCGTTGCTGGTTGTGACTAAGCTCGTTCGAACCTTGATTAACTTCGAACGTGATACTTGTTGTGCCTTAACTTTGAACGCGTTGCTGGCTGTGACTGAGCTACGTCAACGTCAGTTTGGCGTACACGTTGGCTTAGCAGCACTAATGGGTTGGATGGTTGGTTGCCTGTTTAATCAGCGCGGTATTCGGGGAATAGTATCACCATCACCAACCGACCAATTACAGGAGGGGGAAGCTTGTTCGACAACGACACTTAGTTCGTACTCTTGAGAGGGGTAGCACCACCAATCAATCGCACAAACTACACTACTCTTACTAGTGAAGCTCCGGGGTAGCACCACCAGGCACCAGTAAGAGTAAGTACAGCGCCGAGAGAGGAGAAGGATAGTTTGACAACGACTCTTAGTTCGTACTCTTGAGAGGGGTAGCACCACCAATCAATCGCACAAACTACACTACTTTTACTAGTGAAGCTCCGGGGTAGCACCACCAGGCACCACTAAAAGCAAGTACAGCGCTGAGAGAGGAGAAGGATAGTTCGACAACGACTCTTAGCACGTACTTTTGAGAGGGGTAGCACCACCAATCAACCGCACGAACTACACTACTCTTACTAGTGAAGCTCCGGGGTAGCACCACCAGGCACTAGTAAGAGCAAGTACAGGGCCGAGAGAGGAGAAGGATAGTTCGACAACGACTCTTAGCACGTACTTTTGAGAGGGGTAGCACCACCAATCAACCGCACGAACTACACTACTCTTACTAGTGAAGCTCCGGGGTAGCACCACCAGGCACTAGTAAGAGCAAGTACAGGGCCGAGAGAGGAGAAGGATAGTTCGACAACGACTCTTAGCACGTACTTTTGAGAGGGGTAGCACCACCAATCAACCGCACGAACTACACTACTCTTACTAGTGAAGCTCCGGGGTAGCACCACCAGGCACTAGTAAGAGCAAGTACAGGGCCGAGAGAGGAGAAGGATAGGGGGAAGCTACTATACCAACTTACCAACTTATCCGTGACGAGGGCTCCCAGTTGCCTGTGAAGGTCTTGCCTGTCCGCTGTTCACGGAGGAACTGCCTTGTTCGAACTTGTGCTGCGTCTTTTATAGCAGTGGTCTTATTCTTCTTACGACATCAAACATCTTTGTCGCTCGCGAACAGCTTGTTTGTTGTATTAAGTTCGGGTGCGATGTTGGATGACGTTCGTGTTGGATGACGTTGGAACCTTTGCGTCGAACCTTGTTTTAGTTTGATGGAGTTGCCAACTTGCTTAAATCTACCTAATTATACTTATTCTTAATTCTAACTAATACTAATAATTCATTTTTACATTTCAATGTCTTATTTCTATTTAATTTATATAAACAAGGAAAAGAAATCATAAATGCAGACTGTAATTTCATTAAATTAACTTCATTAAATTATCTTCATTAAATTAACTTCGATTGGAATTTTCTTTGATTTATTTGTGACGTACCGTCCAGGTTCGTTACATCCTCCCCTCACTTCGGTCAATGATGAAAGACGTTAGTTTCACCGGATCGGTTGATACGAACTTTGAATGCTACATCGTCGACATCTACCATGAACCTCATCCTCTTTCCTTGGGAATTTTGGATGCTCGAAGTGATGATTTGGCGTAGTTTTTCCATTTTAGATGTAAATTTCATACGATGGCGTACGTCTGAACACTTAGAGTCTATCGCGTATACTGATTGTCTTGTCTGGTTTTCTCCCTAATTGGTTCTGTATTACAAGACATAGGGAATAAATGAAAATGACATAATTTCTAGGTCATTGATTCTGAAAGCGGGATCTTGGGTTGACTTGGCTGATGGAATTCCTTTAAATCGCTTAGATGTGCCCTTTTTGACTTTGAGTCGCCCTCCTTTCGTACTTCTACAATTGTTGGAGAAATAAAATTAATGATGCTGTAAGGGCCGTCATATTTTGGGGCAAATTTTGCGGCAAATCCCTCAATGCCTTTGGACAATGGATGTTCTTTTACGAAAACCTCTTGTCCAATTACAGGCTTCCAGGGTCGTCGCCGTAAATTGTAATGGCGTGCCTGTGTCCTTGAGGCTTTTTCCATGTTTCTATGAAGAATTTTAAAAATCTCCTTCAAGCGGTCGGCCTTCTCCTGAGGATTATCCAGGATATTTCCCGTACCTGACGTTACTTGGTCGAAGAGTGCGGCGGGTAGTCTAGGTTCACGTCCTTGTATAAGGAATGCAGGGCTGTATCCAGTTGTCTCGGAGCTACCTGTATTTATTGCCAAACTAATTTCGGGGAGATTATCATCCCATTTTCGATGCTGATTGTGGCTTAATTGTGCGATCATCGTCTTGATTGTGCGATTGGCCCTTTCAGCAGCATTCTCTTGGGGGCTGTAAGGCGCGGTAAATTGTTGCTTAACTCCCAACTGTTTTAAATAGTTTTGGAATGCCCTACTGGTGAATTGTGTACCGTTATCGGAGATTAATATCTTTGGTACACCGAAGCGAGAGAGTATCCGATTTCTGAAACCTTTCCTTGTGGCTTCACTGGTGGCGGCACGCACTGGGATAATTTCCGTCCATTTCGAAAATTTGTCGACAAATACCAGAAGGGCCGTATTGCCATGTTTGGTTCGTGGTAAAGGTCCAACGAAGTCCACGCACACAGTGGAAAATGGCTCATCAGTAATGTGCGTGAGCATTTCGCCTGCTGGTTTTCGTTGCTCCGGCTCGTATTTCTGACAGGAAATGCAATTTCGAACGTACTTACTGGCGTCTTGATACATTCCAGGCCAGTAATAATGATGTGATAAACGTTGAATTGTTTTATATATGCCAAGATGACCAGCTGTTGGGGAATCGTGGTTTTCGCTTAAGACCTTTTCTTTCAAATGTGTGGGCACGCAAAGTTTCCAGGGACTGCCTGTTTCACGTCCTACTCGTCGCGGTATGTGGCGGTAGAGTTGGTTGTCTTTTAGCATGTAGTCGGAATATTTTTGGGGCTCGCGTTGTACTTCGTTCTTCTTCTTCTCCATCCAGGGACACTTCGGATCATTCGCGGATTGCACCTCGGCACGTTCAAGAACATCCCTTGGTTGGCGAGAAAGGGCATCGGCTACCACATTATATTTTCCTCGACGATATTGGATATCATACTGGTACTGTTGGAGCTCCAATGCCCATCGAGCAATGCGACCTGACGGACTTTCTATGGAGTTCAACCATTTAAGTGCCATGTGGTCCGTAATAATGGTGAACCTGTAGCCTTCTAAGTATTGCCTCATTTTCCGTATGCCCCAAACAATGGCAAGGCATTCCTTCTCGGTGCAAGAATAGTTACTTTCAGCTTTTGTTAGTCGGCGGCTGGCATACGCGATTACCTTTTCCTGTCTGTCGATTTGCTGTGTCAACACAACTCCTATCCCATGATTGCTGGCATCAGTCTGAAGTGAGAATTGTTGTGAGAAATCTGGGCAGGCTAGCACCGGGGCTTCAGTCAATCTTCGTTTCAGCTCGTCGAAAGCACCCTGTTGCTGAGTGCCCCAAGTCCATCGAATTCCCTTTTTTAATAACGACGTCACTGGCTGTACGATGCGTGAAAATTCTGGGACAAATCGGCGATACCAAGATGTCATTCCAAGACAGCGACGCAGCTCTCGAAGTTTAGTTGGTGGTTGTAGTTCTTGAATAGCTGCGATTTTCTCCGGGTCTGTGCGAATCCCTTCCGAAGTTATCAGGTGTCCAAGATATCGAATCTCACCTTTAAAGAATTCGCATTTTTCAGGGTTAATTTTTAAATTAGCTTCCCGGAGACGTTTAAATACCCTGCGAAGATTTTGCTTGTGGTGCTCTATTGATTCTCCTGTGACCACAATGTCATCCAGGTACACGAACGCATGCGGTTCTAACTCTGGTCCGACGACTTGGTCGAGCACGCGCTGGAAAGTGGCCGGCGCTGAGTGAAGACCGAAAGGCATGACTCTCCACTGGAAAAGTCCACGTCCGGGTACTGTGAACGCTGTTAGTGCTTTGCTGGATTCCGTCATAGGTACCTGCCAATACCCGTTTTTCAAATCCAGCGTGCTTATTACTTTGGCATTTCGTAATCCATCCAGAATACTTTGAATGCGTGGCAGCGGGTACGCATCTGGGATGGATCTGGCGTTAAGCTAGCGGTAGTCAACGCATAGTCGCCATTTGTTGTTTTTCTTCCGGACCATGACGATGGGCGCACTGTATGAACTTTTAGAGGGTTCAATACAGCCATTCCTTAGTAATTCATCGACTTGTTGATTGATTATTTTCTGCATAGCGGTGTTTTTCGGGAAATACCTTTGTTTGATTGGCCTTTGGTCCTTCATTATTATTTCATGAGATCTTATATTGGTGGTTCCTTCCATAGTTTTGAACGGCTCTAATTCTTGCTGCAGGAAGTTTTCTATATCCTGGTCGTCCTTCCGTGTTATTGGACAAATAGCGTGTGAAAAGTTTTGATCCCTCTTGTTTAGGGTCAACGACAGCCCTCCGATGCTTAATTTCGCCCTGGTATTGCATAAGAAGTCCAGGCCTAAGATGACCTTGTCTATTGCGTTAGGCATTATTAACAACTGGACGATGCAATGTGCTTTTCCAAATTTGACGGGAACTTCAAGAGATATGTTGATGTGGATAACTTGTCCGTCGGCTAACCGGACTGATTTAGACACGTACCTTATAATATCTGGTGTCCAGATTTCCCCGGCAAATTGCTCGCTTATAAAGCTCTGCGTGGCTCCTGTGCCCACGGTCGCCTCGACCCAAATTTGGTCTACGCAAGCTGTTATGGTGAGCCGATTCTCACGTAAGTCTATCGAAGATTTTTCCGTTGTGCATTTTGTTTGAGGCGGTTGATTTTGTGGTCTCGCTTCGCCTCGGTATTGATGAGACCCCTGCGCGTTTCCCTGATTGCAGCAGTTGAAAGTTCTCACTCCTCTTTGCCCACAGACCCAACAAAACAGGACCTCCGCATTTGAACAATCTTTGCGAAAATGTCCCCTTTGTCCACAGCGGCGACAGGCTTGTAGAGGATCGATTTTTTCTTCTAAAATTTGCGCAACACGAAATCGGTTATCTGGCTTATTTCTCGTGGCCCCTATAGCGTCAGATTCCTTTTTTTGTAAACATTCGAAATCTTCGACTAATGCCGTCAGCTCACTAAGATTAGCGAAGTCTTTACGCTTGATGTAAAACTGATATGGCGCTGGCATGTTTCGGAAAACACGCTCCAACTTCTGCTCCTCCGTGTAACCAGCGTGACGCATCAGATCTTGTAGAATGACCACATAATATTTGAAGTTTTCGTGTGGCTTTTGAAGACGTCGCCGAATGTCATCTTCCAGACCCTCGAAGAATCGTGCGGGTAGGAAGAATTTTAAAAAATCTTTTTTAAACAACCGCCACTCTCTCCATTGACGATTGTTGTTCCTAAACCACGTAAGCGCCTTGTCCTGTAGCAATTCTGGCATAGTTTTAGACAACATATTGACATCTAAGTGGTATACGTCTGTTAATTCTTCTACCCTTTCGATGAACGCCAATGGATCACGCGTTCCATCGAACTTAATTGACCATTTCCTTACTTTG
>OZ016501.1:37027466-37092466 GCA_963966595.1 Physocephala rufipes | reverse complement strand
GCCTCTCCTGCATGAAGTTCTCAAAAATGGCAATGAGACTTTAAATAATTTAAAACGTATAGAAAGCGCGAAGTAATACAAAAAGTAAAAACAATATAATGGTCGTATTCTAATTAATTTTGAATATTTTCCTTTCTAGAAAAGAAGGAGCAAAGAAGTGAAGAGAAAACAGACGCAAAACAGGCAACGGAGGAAATAGTATCAAAAATGGAAGTAGCCGAAAGGAATTTATTTGAGATTTTATGCCGCAACCAATTTTAACGAACTATAACATAACTTTTATTAAGTGTTGCCTCTTTATCGAATATACCCTTTAATCATGGAATGAAGGATTCAATATTTTCTTATTCAATATTATCTGAATATCCTCTGTGGAATGTGATCTCTGCCCACATGATAACGCGTGGAATGAAAACGCTGCAAAAAGAAAAACGTTTATGCCTGAAACACAACCAAGGCGATTTTTGCCGTGATACGAGTTTTTTCTCTTCTCTTAGCGTTTGCACAAAACACCGGCGTAGAAAGCCGCCGAAAAAATTAGATTCCCGACCGAAACGAAGTGACGTTTACTCAAGAGAGAGAGCACGGCTACAAACATCGCCGGACTAGAAATCGCCAGACCGTAGCTGGCTACGGCTTATTTCGCCGCTGGCAAATCCTCTCTCAGCGGCATTATTTTTTCTCTCGATCCCCATAAGCGCCATGTAAATTTTGAAACTTGTCAGCTATAAAAACCCTACGCCGCCTTGGATGTATTGATAACATTATTATTATGAAGCATGATGAGAAATAAGGTGGAAAGTGCAAAACCGAGGAGACTGTTGAAATAAGAAAACCTATCGAAAGGAAAGTATGGGAGTATTATCTAGCGATAAATATGATTTTTAGAGACGATTTTACCACAAATCGAATAGTATTCAATATGGTGAGAAAAGCGCGAGATGGATATCGAAAGCGTAAAATTGTGCGAAAAGCAATTGCAGCGTCAGTGAGGTTACTAGACAAATCAGATCCCAGGCCATATGCGAATATGAGGATTGGAGGAAAAATAATAACAGGTCTTTTAGATTCTGGAGGAACAGATTTCTGTCATGTGCTTTACGTGGACGCCTGCCATGATTGGCTTAAGTCCACGGTGGGCCCACCCACATTCGGGGTTGCTAGGTAGACACTATGAATACCATTATATCGGCAACCAACGACCACGGCTGCAACTTTGCCCTGTTGCACCATATATGTACCTATGGAAGCCTGAGGCGGAGCAGGACTTCCTCGCAGGTAAGCGAACGAGGCACTATCTAAAGCCTCTTCCGCTATGTGGCTACCGGCAGCCGAGTTGGGGGAGGCGGCCTCCTCCACGCGCAACTCTACGCGGAGACACTTTGGTCTCTACCCGCGTATCTTTGGGTGGCAACCACAGCCACCACGAAGCTCCCACTAGGGGGCCTACCCACGATGTGCTATGTTAGTGGGCTTTATATTATATGAGGTTTTTTAGGCCTCTAGGTGCACATCACCCGTGGCACCATTTTTGAGCCTTTGGTGAAGCCTCGGAACTAGGGTGCGTAGTTCATTTGGCAAAGTGAACTGTGCAAGTACACTAGTCACTGCCATTTTGTGCCTCCACCGCAACGGGACTGGCACCCGAATTCTGGAGGAACAGTCAGTTTTTTAGGTAAGGGCTGTAGGGTATTCATAGAAGAATGTGGATTCTTGGTAAAACCATACTTTACATCAGTAACAACCGCTGCAGGATGTAAACATATTGTGTCAAGGAGAGTAAATATTGAAATTGATAGCTTGAACACATAGAAATTACTGTTTCTGCCGGCAGTGGCAGAAATGTCAAAATTTGGCTCTTATGGGAAGTGAGAAAAAAATAATTTCTGTCGGGCAGTAAATGCAGTTTCTGCCAGGTAATAGATTGAAAATTTCTAATTTTACTGCCGTCTGCTACCCTTGTTCTTCTTATTTTGTTTTTGTTTTTGTTTCTTATAGCTTGAACACATAGAAATTGTGTTTCTGCCGGCAGTAACAGCATTTCAGCATTGAACACATAGATTTCTCGGACTGGATTGTGAATAATCCAATAAAACACTTTATTTAGCTGTTGTGTTTAATCTAAATTTATTTGTCAGTTTTATTTAACCACTTTTATTGGCAACTACTTATTTTACAATTCTGTACTTTCACTTTGTAACTTGCACTTGCGTGATGTGTTCACCTCGGTAGTCAGACACGAATTCATTGACAGCTGTCAGCAGCCGTCGTATTTATACCCAGCTCTAGCGATAAAGGAAGGGTCTGGAATGTGGTTGACATTTCTTAGTGTGGCTGTGTTGTATGGTGTGATTATTGTGAAACGTATGAGTCATGTCAAACATGTGTAATGTTTGTGTAGTGTGAATGATGATTATCGTGAAATGACACATGTGTCAGTTTCGCTTTAACGTGAAGGGTAGAACGTTCGGGTGCGTTCTACCATTTTCCGTATCACTGCCCTCCGCTTAAGTCTGATCGTCCCGATCAGACATCGTATTCCATTGATGATATGGGGCTAATCTTTCCAAATGGACAACTTTTAGTTTACCCTTACTTTGTGATAGGTTTTGTATTCGATATACAACATCGTTCAGCCGTTTTATAATTTTATAGGGACCTTCCCATGACGTCTGTAGCTTTGGCGACATACCCTTTTTTCTTTGTGGATTGTACAACATAACCAATTCACCTTCCTGGAATCCTTCCGAGTTCATAGCTCGATCGTAACGGTCCTTAATTTTATTACTCATCAGTTGCATGTGCTCCCTTACTTGCTGGTGTATTTCGTCCATATCCGACTGCAGCATTTCCCAAAAGGGATTACCCTTTTCAGCAAGGTTCGTGCATTTGCCAAATTTCAGGTCTGATGGAATCTCAAGTCTGTTCCAAAAATAACTCGTGCTGGTGAATGTGATGTGGTTTCATGGACTGCTGACCGATAAGCCATTAAAAACATTTGAATGTGCTTATCCCAATTGCGCTGAAATTTGTCCACTACCTTGCGTAAATGTTCCTCTAGCGTACGGTTGAACCTCTCTACCATTCCGTCTGATTGTGGGTGTAAGGCAGTTCTTCGAGTTTTCTTGATTCCAAGCAATGAGCACATTTCCTGAAATATGGCAGACTCAAAATTTCGTCCCTGATCGGAGTGCAACTCGATTGGTACGCCAAATCTTGTAACCCAATTCTGCACAAAGGTTTCTGCCACAGTCTTTGCTTCTTGGTTTGGTAAGGGGTACACCTCAGGCCACTTACTAAAGTGGTCCATAACTACCAACACATATTTATTTCCGGAGTCACTAGTCGGAAATGGTCCAGCTACATCCATTGCTACGCGTTCGAAAGGTGCTCCTGCATTGTACTGATGGAATTTGCCTTTACTTCTAAACTTCGGTCCCTTAGCAGTCGCGCATTGTTTACAGCTTTTGATCCATTCTGCGACTGATTCCTGGCAATTTGCCCAATAAAACCGCTGTTTTATCTCTTCTAGTGTCTTTGTGACACCGAGATGCCCTCCACTTGGCCCGTTATGAAATGCCATCAATACATCTGCTATTCTGGACTTAGGCATGACGATCAAATTGCACGTGTATTTTCCATTCTTGCTTTTCCATGTACGACGGAGATAACGAGATAGGAAACTTCCCTAACTACAACTCTGATTTAATGTAGTGTTAGTGATTTTCAGACCCAAACAAACAATGGAATTCCAGGAAATCGATGTTACAGACCCAAACAATTCGCGGAATTGCATGTTACGGACCCAAACAATATTTGAGTTTCAGACCCCAATGACATTTCGGTCTAAAATTCCCACCACCTTTGTTTAGATATTCCAACTTAGATATTGAATTATAAAATTAAATTATATTTCATGTACACTTTTAAGCTTTAATCTATGTACATGCATTGTGTTCATACTTTGTTTGATGACAATAATATATCTAATAATTTATCGGCAAAAACATTGCGCTTTTGTAAGCATGAGGAAATAAATGAAATGAAATTTCATGCAATAATTTAGTGATTCGCAAAAATGGAGTGACTTATTTAATGGGGCAAATAATTCCAAAGAGGGTAAAATAAATTAAACAAATATTTAAAACAATTTACTTAAACAAAATCTGCATGTTGCTCTATTAACATTACCCTAAATCCAAGTGAAAGGCTTTGTTTTTATTTTCATGTTTACTAATCACTCGCCAAACATTTAAATTACCGTATATGTGTTTTAATAATCTTCACCTTAAATTAAAATATTGTTAATATTTTATGAGAATATAAACGAAATTAAATGTGGTATAACGTTTTAATTAGCATTTAATAAGCATTCATGTCAATTTTACAATATAAGTGATGGTAAAATTAATTAAACTAATATTTAAAAGAATTTATTTAATAATGTATTATTAATAATAATGTGAATTAATGTAATTATTTTTTATATTCTATCTTCATTTTGAAGTAACATAAATAATTTAACAGTTTATTTTTCTATCCTGAATAGTTTAGTTAAATTCAATATATTCAGTATTCACATCGAAAATATATACGAAATGATTTATTTGCGTTTACTTGCACACTTCTTAGTTTTTCAACATAATTGTGATGAATTCATCCTTATAAGAAACTTTTAAAAAAGAAAATGCATATAAATACTGGCGTTGGCATTCCTTAATTATTTTTTGACCTCACAGCTAGATTTGACCATTTTAGTGTTACCTGCATATGCGGCTCGTAGTGTTTTAAGTACACTTTTAGCATTCATATGAAAACAGTGTTGTCTGCATTTTGTAATTTGGTATAAACTAAATTTTATCGTTAATTATTAAATAAAGAATCATTAAACTAGTATATTAAACCATTATAGCTTGCTAAATGCGCTTGAAACTACTTTTCAATTTAGAAAATTTCATTATTTTTGATATTGAACGAGATTATGTGGGTCATATTTGTTTGTAATATCAAAGAATTCAATAATATATATACGGAATTTTGGTAGTCTTCAGTTCAAACATTTACTTACGTGTTGAATTATTGAGATTGTTACGTAAAACATACTCGCATAATTTATGTACACGCTTCAATACGTTTCATTGGTTTCGTATTTTTCAAGTTTCTTTCTTGAATTTAATTTGCAGCGCTGGGCCTTTTTCGCTATATATTTTTTCACCACTATTTTTAAATTTGCAAAATTTAAAAAAATTTTAAACTTTCCCTGGATTTCTAGTTTTGCTAAAAAATGCCAAGTGTGCGAGTATGCAGTAAAGTTGGATGTGCAGGCGGTGGTCACTTCTTCAAGTTTCCGGACGCTGCCACCGATGGATCACGGTAAGATGTTGGACAAGCAGCCGCAAGTGTTTTCCAATTGGAATCTCCAGTTGTTCCAATTGGAAAACCTACAATGTTAGATTTAGGTAATAATTTATAGCTCTGTGCCCATGTTCTGTAACTCAGTGAGAACTTCTCACAGTGAGATAAAGTGGAACAAAAAATCCCACCGTTTCTCACTTCTGGAAAATAAACTGAGTCTGTAACTGAAAGTGAGAAAGATGACATTTTCGAAAACTTTTCACTGGAATTTTTGTTTACATGTGTGCAAGCTGCCAATATATAAAAAATTGTTGAAATAATTGCCGTTGAGGGTTCAACGAATTTAAACTTAAGTATGTACTTTTATAAATAAATATAATATATTTCATGAAATAATATAGTCCTTTGATTTATATAACTCAAATCAGAGAAGCTGACAAATAATTAAAATAATTTAATTATTAACAATTAATGCGTGCACTGTGTTGCATAATATTAGGCTCGCCCACGGACTGATTGACTACGCGCAAATTGAGCTTGATCATTAAGGTAATATAAATATAGGAGAGAAATATGATCGCGCAGAACTACTTCGCGTGGCCTAGGGTATTCGTGACCAACTGAGGGAAAGCATTTGCCCATAAGTATCAACTTCCGTTATCGCGCTGCTTGCTTATTGTAAGGTTCCAACTACCTCGATAAAATATCAGCGGTTTCCTCATTCAACCCGGCTAGCTCCCGAAACCGTTCTAAAACGTTCTTGGAATCAATCTATATTATACTAACTATAAAACTAACTTAATTGCCTGTAATAAATAAAACTATGCTTTAGCTATAAAATTGTCTTAATATAATAATATCTAAGATTAGCTTAACTTGCTAAGACTAACTTAATATCTAAATACTAAAACTATGTTAATATTTAAATAGTGAAATTTAATAATCATTTATATTTAATCATAGAGTAAGAAATAACTATAATAATTCTTACTCTATGATTTAATTTCTTAAACAGAAATCTTTTCCAACATGTTTACAATGTTCTCGCTTTGGGAGAAACGTTACTCACTATTGATTTTTTAGGTGAGAAATTTTGACATTTGAAGTGAGAAATTTCTCACGAAAAGAAGTTACAGACTCAGTTTTCTCACTTATTTCCAATAATTCACGAGAAATATAATTTTGACAGATTCTTCTCACCGAAACAAAGCTACAGACTCAGTTCGAGTGAGAAGATTCCCATTCGCAGTGTTTCAGTGTCAATTCAACTGTTTCACGTCAGAATTTCTCACCAGTGAGAGTTACAGAACATGGGCACTGGTATCGAAATTTTTAATTTGAATAACCAACATTCTAATCCAAATGAGAGTAAAAATATTTGTGATCTGGATTTGTTTAGAAGTTATAGTTCAATAAAATAAGAGAGCAATTAATAACAATCAGTATCAAACTGTTGAAAAATTTCAAAATCAGAGTTATACACTGCATATTTGTGAAATGTTTTACATATCATTGTACAATTTTAATTTCCTAACAATTTGTTATGTATATCTAATAAAATAAGTGTGCATTGTATATTTGTATATGGGTGTTATAGGCCTACTGGGGAACCGGACATCCAAAAAAAACCGCCGGTAACGCGCCAATGTGCATACCTCTTGGGTGGCGTTGAAGTGCACACAGCCCTCTGATGAAAATTTTATGTTTCCATTTATTTACCATAGGAAATAAAGGAATAATTTGTATTGTATTTACGTAAAATAAAAAATAAACACTGTTTTTATTAAAATATTAACTAATATAATTATAATAAATTAACAATTTAACTATCAAAAATTACAAATTTCAAATATATAAACATTTTCAAAGCGATCAAGTTTTGCAAATATAAACCAATACTTTAGTAAAAATTGCCAAGCCAAAAGATCTTACGAGGGGATCCCAAAAGCCGCCAGGAGTGGGAAGTATATCAAATTCTGGTGATTTAATAAATAAATCTCTCTTTAAGACCGCATCTTAAGGTCATCTTGAGGTTTTAACCTTTCTCGTCTAACTCCCTTTTCTTTTTTAGCTAAAATTGGTTGTGGCATAAAATCTTCCATTTCACTACTACTGCTCTCAACAAATAAATTCCTTTCGGCTACTTCCATTTTTGATACTGTTTCCTTCGTTGTCTTTTTTTCTTCTGTTTTCTCTTCACTTCTTTGCTCCGTCTTCATCTCACTAGTAGGATTTCCATGAACAATGGAATTGGTGGATTCCGGCGCATTATTGCAGTTGTCTGATTCTAGAAAAGAAAATATTCAGAATTAATTAGAATTCGACCATTATATTCTTTTTACTTTTTGGATTACTTCACGCTTTCCATACGTTTTAAATTATTTAAAGTCATTGCCATTCTTGAGGACTTCATGCAGGAGAGGCATTGATTCTATGCAGGTGCTATCTTGATAACTTTCTTCTATGAACACGGTGTCCGCTTTGGGAGGTGACATTATTATAATGCTTGGTGAGTTACTATAAATTGTTTAGCGTTCTGAATTGGTTAGACCTAGAGGAAAATTTAGCTCATTCGCGCTACTGAAATTCTGAAAGAATTGAATATATTAATCGATTCAAAACGACGAAAAATGAAATATTTAATAGAATTACCGTAAATTTTAAAAAGTATGGAGCCTGATTTTACTTCCATGACTGAGTTCTTGTGAATTGAATAATTTGTTAGGCGCGCCTGTTTCAATTTCCTTTTCGAATTAAGTGGCGAGTCTTTCATTTGATAATTTCTATTCTGTGTGGGCTGCTTTGTAGTATCATGATTGCAAATGAATTTTTGCCTTCCAGCGCTCCCAAAAATGTTTCTCTGCTGTTTTCGTGGATTTCTTTTTGCAGCTATTTACTTCCGGTGCTTTTTACTAAACCAATTTTTGGTTCAATATTTTAGCATGAGCTGATTCTTTACGCGTTTTCTTCCTAGGTTTCCTAAACAACGTTCGCAACGGCTCGATTTCTACATTTTCGGTCTCACAAATATCCGCGCATAGTATTTGATTTTGCTGTTTGCCATCACCGAAGGACGAGTTACTGCCATTATTCATGGCAATATTGAGTTCATCCGGAACAATGTCAACATCGTCCTCAACTCTTTCTTGCTGTTCCTTCCTATGGGATTCCAAAATATTCATCAGCTCTTTATTCTATTTTGGGGTTTGTGGTGACATGAAAATAAGACACGTGGTGTTGGCCAGCTCAAAGTGGTGTTGGCCAGCCCATCCGAATTCTGACTGAAGCCCGTGTTATGTTCTACTTTTACGTATTAATAATTTTTGAATTTAAATTCTTGTTCCTGACTCTTTTTCTTATTATTTTCACTTCAAAATAGAGCACAAAATGTGCTTTCAAATCAAGCCGCGGAACGAACTGTTGTTTACATATTTTCGTGAAAAGTCATACGTGACATTTAATTTGGTGAATAACGCATACATATACATAACCCCTGTACGTGAGTTCCGGTCGTGTAAAATTTTGTCATTTTTTGAGACATTTTTTTTTCGGGAAAAGAGTTTCCTATCTCGTTGTCTCTGATGTACGATGCAGTACTCCATTTATCAGCTTTAAGCTAATCCACTGCATCCAATATGCCTTTTCTAATGGGCTTCCTGAAGCCATTTCTTCTTTAGTTGGTCTTTGGCTCATTTCGATAGCGCTCATGACCCTGGTTAAATCATTGTCTTTCAGTTGGCAATCTCTTATGGCAGCAAATTCCCACTTTTCTTCAGGTTGCAGGTTGGTTAGTCGGACGTCAACTATGCCTTCACATCTTTCTGCCTTGCAACAATGTTTGCATTCCAATGGACATGGTCGGCGAGATAGCGCGTCAGCGTTGCCATGCAACCCTCCTTTCCGGTGTTGTATTGTATCGAAGTCGTAGTTTTGCAGTCTCTCTATCCAGCGCGCAATCTGTCCTTCTGGATTTTTAAATTGTAAAAGCCACCTGAGCGCTGCGTGATCTGTTCTCAGTAGAAAATTCTGCCCATACAGGTATTTGTGGATGTGTTTGACGCATTCCACCACTGCTAATAGCTCTCGTCTGGTCACACAATAGTTCCTTTCTGGTTTTCCAAGTACTCGACTGTAATACCCAATTACTTTTTCTTGACCATTAACTATTTGTGATAGTACACCTCCTATTCCGTAAGCGCTAGCATCTGTGTCCAAGATGAATTTTTCGCCAGGAACTGGATACGCCAACATTGGTGCTGTGCAAAGCAATTCTTTTAATTGCTGGAAAGCATTTTCTTCCTCCTTTTTCCATTCAAATTTGCAATTCTTCTTAGTGAGGTTATGCCAGCTGCGGGCGATGTTGGCAAATCCAGGTACAAAGCGTCGATAATAAGTGCACAGGCCTAGGAAACTACGAACTTCATGGACATTTCTAGGACGAGACCATTCTTTTATTGATTTTATTTTGTCTTCATCCGTGTGAATTCCTTCTGTAGTAATTTTGTGGCCCAGATATTTCACTTCTCTTTTAAATAGGACGCATTTCTTCGGGTTTAACCGTAGAGTGGCAGATGAAATTCGACTAAAGACCTCTTCCAGATTTTTAAGGTGATCCTCGAAATTCTTACCCATGACAATGACGTCATCGAGATACACCAGACACGTCTTCCAATGAAGTCCTTTTAAAACGTGTTCCATCAATCGCTCAAAAGTTGCTGGCGCATTGCACAACCCAAATGGCATTACCGAAAATTGCCACAGTCCATCTCCAATGCTGAAGGCAGTTTTCTCACGATCAGGTTTCTCAATTTCTACTTGCCAGTATCCGCTTTGCAGATCTAATGTCGAAAACCATTTCGCACCAGATAATGTGTCCAACGTGTCATCTATGCGCGGCAGCGGGTAACTGTCCTTTTTGGTGACGTCGTTCAGCTTTCAATAATCCACGCAAAATCGTGTACTTCCATCTTTCTTTTTAACCAACACGACTGGTGAGCTCCATGGGCTCGTCGATGGTTCAATTACTTCATCCCGGTGCATCTCTTTTATTATCCGGGCTGCCTCTTCTCGTTTTGCCAGTGGAACTCTTCGTGGAGCTTAGCGAATTGGTCTTGCATCACCTGTGTCTATTCGGTGTTGTACCACGGCAGTCCTTCCAAATTTGTTGTCGTCACTGGCAAATATGGACCTATATTTTTCCAATAGGAGCTTTGCTTTTCGTCTTTCTGAACCATTCAACTCATTCAACCAGTTGTTCATGGTGTTGGCGATTTTTCTTCTTTCTTCATAAACATTGTTTTTGGACGTCTGAGGAATGTTTTCGCAATTGACTACAGCTTCCACTGCTTGGCATTTTCCTATTACCACTCCTGGCTGGAGAGTGATTGGTCTTGTGAGTCCATTTACCGCACGTATTGGAATGCACCCATTATTGTTCATTTTTACTAGCGTTCGTCCAACGACTATATCCGATGATGTTTCTGCCCTTTCTACTACCCATAGATTGCCATTTCCACAATCCCCATCCACACGTGCCCATAAAATTGCTTCGGATTTGGCTGGAATCTGCTGTTGATGACTTATACTCACATTTCTTATTTGAAGGTGTTGATAGCCAGCATTCAATGGTATTTCCATATTCTGGTATGTCAGCAATTTTTCTTTCAAATTAAGAGTAATTCCGTGGGCTAGCATGAAGTCGACACCGATGATTACTTCGTCCACTATTGAAGCCACTAAAAATGTATGTCGCACTTCAAGTGTTCCCAATTGTACGGTACACTCCATTTTACCATGAATTCTTGCCTCCTCTCCTGTAGCCGTACGCAATTTGTAACCAATCAATGGCTCTATGTTATTTCCCGCAAGATCTGACCTAATAATGGAATGTGTTGCGCCTGTATCCATTGTTAAAACGAGTATTTGTCTATTCACAGTTGCGTTTACCGTAAGGCTGTTGTTGTTTCGATGTATTTGTGAAACGGAGACAGTGGGGCAATCGGCAGGCGGGACCAGCTTACGCCCCTTACGGCTGTCCCGTTTTAGTTTACCGGTTTGTCTTGTTTTGCAGCGCCACTTCCATTTCCGCCGCCTATCTGTCT
This sequence comes from Physocephala rufipes, assembly GCA_963966595.1. Classification (NCBI taxonomy): domain Eukaryota; kingdom Metazoa; phylum Arthropoda; class Insecta; order Diptera; family Conopidae; genus Physocephala; species Physocephala rufipes. The sequence continues at coordinate 37,081,010 of OZ016501.1, read as the reverse complement.
TCCGTTTCCAACTTTGCGAGATGATTTGCACTCTCTTGCAAAATGCTTTGCGGAATTCTGCAATCATCGTCTGAATTAATTTTTCCATGTTCTGGTTTTGGTCAAGCTTTACTCTGTGAACGCTATGTGTTGGTTTACTGATGAGACTCGCTGTTTCTTGCGCCAGGGCATACGATACTGTTTCAGCAAAGGTTTTTTTGTATCGATGTTTGCTGCGTGTTTAGTGTCCACATCTCTTATTCCTCGGACGAATGCTTCGATCTTAAACGTTTCTATGACTTCTGCCGGCGAATCTGCATATGCTAAATGAGCAAGGCGCTCTATATCAGTTGCATATTCTTGCAGCGACTCGCTCGCTTTCTGATATCTGTTCAGCAATTCCATACGGAAAACTTTCCTCTTGTGGTCACTGCTAGGGATCTTGAGGGATTGTCGTCTAATGGGTGTAAGGCTCTTCTAAGAGATTGTGTCATGTCTAGATGGCAATCTAGATGGGACGCATCTGAAAGCGGAAGAGTTACTTACAGATTTATCAGAGATGTTTGTTTTATGGGCGCTAATCCTGAGCTAAGTTTTGGTCTTAGCTTAGGATATATTTTAACGGGACATGGGTCCTTGAATGCGTTTTTGCACAAAAGGGGTCTGTGCGAAAGTGCCGGTTGTCACTGTGGTTCTCCGTCCGAGGATTGGGTACATGTTCTGTGCGTGTGCCCATCTTATTCTGATATTAGGGACTTAGATTCGATGGGTGTTGTTTTCAATGATGACGGCTGTGACGTGAGCGTGGTATTCTCTTCTATCTCGAACGTCCACAGCTTGAGTAGATTTGCCAAGAGTGTTTTTAATAGGCGCAGATACATTAGGAGCAATTAGGTTGGTATGCGGAATTCAAAGTCTTGGCGGTTTCGAATTCTGATTTTTGAATTTCAAAATTTTTAAAATTTTCAAATTTTAATGGTTTTGATCTTTAGATTTCTGGGTTGAAATTGGTAGGATTTTGAATTTCTTGAGCTGAAACGCTCCTCCTCTATTTTTGTCCCCCTCTTCTTCGTTTCAGCTCCACCCCTCCCAATTCCTATTTCCTTCCCCCTCCCCTTCCCCTTTTCTTAGGCCGCCAGTCCGGGGTTGTATGGAACCCAACTGGAAGTGACCTTCACGGTTGCCAAAGCTCGACCAGAAGCTATATTCTGGTACCGCGGGAGACAGGGTGCCCAGTGGTTGGAATAGCTTTCATGCTATCCAGCCTCTCCTGTCTATTGAGGTAGGCCCCCTAGTGGGAGCATCGCGGTGGTTGTGGTTGTTCCCAAATTCGCGGGAGACATAGGGTTGTATTTACAACTCAAGAGGTGTAGATAGGCCTCGACTCCCTACCAAGGAGTAAGCTCATGTCCTTACGCATGGCTTTAGATATGGTACTGGAGATGGCACTTCGTGCTCATCCGATGGGCGCCGGTCGACGCTTAAATTGACCCCATGTGGGATGGCCCACCGTGAACTTAAGCCTTCACGGCAGGTGTTCACGTAAAGCACCGACAACAATCTGTGGTCACTGCTATATCGACGTTCGAGGGCAGCCATTATTGCATCATAGTTTCCCTTTTCATCATCAGAAGCAGTTTGTAGAACTTCTGTGGCAGATCCTTTGATAGATACCACTAAGGCTGCCACTTTATCGGCCATACTCCAATGATTGGCTTGTGCAGTGGTTTCGAACTGCATTTTGAAGATTTTCAACGGTATGGTTCCATCAAAGGGTGGAGCCTTCAATTTCGTTGAACTGACTGTTGTGACTGGCCCGCTGGATGCCATTTCTCTGTCAAGACGCAACACTTTTGTCTCCAGCTGTTGTAGTTGCTCTTCCATTTTATCCTGCCTTGCTTGCAGCTGAGCAGAGTTACCCTCTATCCGTGACAGTTGGGTTTGCAGCTCTGAAGTATTATTTGCCAGCTGCTGCTGCAATTGTTGTGTGTTCTTTGCCAGCTCCTGCGTCATTGCCGCAAGGAGCATGTTCATATCGAAACCTTGAGCTTGCTGTGGTTCTGGCAGTTGTTCTTCAACCTTTGATGACGCTCCGGCATTATCGTAACCGAATTCATAGCCATCTACATCGATGCCATCTTTTTCCAATGATGCACGCAGTCTCACTTGCAGCTCCGCCTTGTTACCTGTCACAGGCAGTCCACGAGCTTCCAGCTCTTCTCTTAGTTGAGAAATTTTTAATTCTGCAAATCTCACCATGGTACAGGATTATTCAGCAATCCCACTTCTGACACCAATTGTTACGTTATTTGAAAATTCTACTCTGAATATTTCAGGTTCGATCACTGGATTGTGAATAATCCAATAAAACACTTTATTTAGCTGTTGTGTTTAATCTAAATTTATTTGTCAGCTTTATTTAACCACTTTTACTCGCAACTATTTATTTTACAATTCTGTACTTTCACTTTGTAACTTGCACTTGCGTGATGTGTTCACCTCAGTAGTCAGACACGAATTGATTGACAGCTGTCAGCAGCCGTCGTATTTATACCCAGCTCTAGCGATAAAGGAAGGGTCTGGAATGTGCTTGACATTTCTTAGTGTGGCTGTGTTGTATGGTGTGATTATTGTGAAACGTATGAGTCATGTCAAACATGTGTAATGTTTGTGTAGTGTGAATGATGATTATCGTGAAATGACACATGTGTCAGTTTCGCTTTAACGTGAAGGGTAGAACGTTCGGGTGCGTTCAGAGATAATAAACAAATTCTGCATGTAGCTTTATTAACACTACCCTAAATCCAAGTAATAGCTTGAACACATAGAAATTACTGTTTCTGCCGGCGGTAGCAGAAATGTCAAAATTTACATTGGCTCTTATGGGTAGTGAGAAAAAAATAATTTCTGTCGGGCAGTAAATGCAGTTTCTGCCAGGTAATAGATTGAAAATTTCTAATTTTACTGCCGTCTGCTACCCTTGTTCTTCTTATCGTGTTTTTGTTTTTGTTTCTTATTTGAACTGTATGAACGGAATATTTTACACAAACTTCTTGTTTACATTTTGCAAAGCATTTTGACATTTACTGCCTTCTGTCCGAGAAATCTATGTGTTAAATGCTGAAATGCTGTTACTGCCGGCAGAAACACAATTTCTAAGTGTTCAAGCTATAAGAAACAAAAACAAAAACAAAATAAGAAGAACAAGGGTAGCAGACGGCAGTAAAATTAGAAATTTTCAATCTATTACCTGGCAGAAACTGCATTTACTGCCCGACAGAAATTATTTTTTTCTCACTTCCCATAAGAGCCAAATTTTGACATTTCTGCCACTGCCGGCAGAAACAGTAATTTCTATGTGTTCAAGCTATCAATTTCAATATTTACTCTCCTTGACACAATATGTTTACATCCTGCAGCGGTTGTTACTGACGTAAAGTATGGTTTTACCAAGAATCCACATTCTTCTATTAATACCCTACAGCCCTTACCTAGAAAACTGACTGTTCCTCCAGAATTCGGGTGCCAGTCCCGTTGCGGTGGAGGCACAAAATGGCAGTGACTAGTGTGCTTGCACAGTTCACTTTGCCAAATGAACTACGCACCCTAGTTCCGAGGCCTCACCAAAGGCTCAAAAATGGTGCCACGGGTGATGTGCACCTAGAGGTCTAAAAAACCTCATATAATATAAAGCCCACTATCATAGCACATCGTGGGTAGGCCCCCTAGTGGGAGCTTCGTGGTGGTTGTGGTTGCCACCCAAAGATACGCGGGTAGAGACCAAAGTGTCTCCGCGTAGAGTTGCGCGTGGAGGAGGCCGCTTCCCCCAACTCGGTTGCCGGTAGCCACATACCGGAAGAGGCTTTAGATAGTGAATCGTTCGCTTACCTGCGAGGAAGTCCTGCTCCGCCTCAGGCTTCCATAGGTACATATATGGTGCAACAGGGCAAAGTTGCAGCCGTGGTCGTTGGTTGCCGATATAAAGGTATTCATAGTGTCTACCTAGCAACCCCGAATGTGGGTGGGCCCACCGTGGACTTAAGCCAATCATGGCAGGCGTCCACGTAAAGCACATGGCAGAAATCTGTTCCTCCAGAATCTAAAAGACCTGTTATTATTTTTCCTCCAACCTCATATTCGCATATGGCCTGGGATCTGATTTGTCTAGTAACCTCACTGACGCTGCAATTGCTTTTCGCACAATTTTACGCTTTCGATATCCATCTCGCGCTTTTCTCACCATATTGAATACTATTCGATTTGTGGTAAAATCGTCTCTAAAAATCATATTTATCGCTAGATAATACTCCCATACTTTCCTTTCGATAGGTTTTCTTATTTCAACAGTCTCCTCGGTTTTGCACTTTTCACCTTATTTCTCATCATGCTTCATAATAATAATGTTATAAATACATCCAAGGCGGCGTAGGGTTTTTATAGCTGACAAGTGTCAAAATTTACATGGCGCTTATGGGGATCGAGAGAAAAAATAATGCCGCTGAGAGAGGATTTGCCAGCGGCGAAATAAGCCGTAGCCAGCTACGGTCTGGCGATTTCTAGTCCGGCGATGTTTGTAGCCGTGCTCTCTCTCTTGAGTAAACGTCACCTCGTTTCGATCGGGAATCTAATTTTTTCGGCGGCTTTCTACGCCGGTGTTTTGTGCAAACGCTAAGAGAAGAGAAAAAACTTGTATCACGGCAAAAATCGCCTTGGTTGTGTTTCATGCATAAACGTTTTTCTTTTTGCAGCGTTTTCATTCCACGCATTATCATGTGGGCAGAGATCACATTCCACAGAGGATATTCAGATAATATTGAATAAGAAAATATTGAATCCTTCATTCCATGATTAAAGGGTATATTCGATAAAGAGGCAACACTTAATAAAAGTTATGTTATAGTTCGTTAAAATTGGTTGCGGCATAAAATCTCAAATAAATTCCTTTCGGCTACTTCCATTTTTGATACTGTTTCCTCCTTTGCCTGTTTTGCGTCTCGTTTTCTCTTCACTTCATTGCTCCTTCTTTTCTAGAAAGGAAAATATTCAAAATTAATTAGAATACGACCATTATATTGTTTTTACTTTTTGTATTACTTCGCGCCTTCTATACGTTTTAAATCATTTAAAGTCTCATTGCCATTTTTGAGAACTTCATGCAGGAGAGGCTTTGATTCTATGCAGGTGCTATCTTGATAATTTTCTTCTATGAACGCTGTTTCCGGTTTGGGGGGTGACATTATTATAATGCTTGGTGAGTTACTATAAATTGTTAAGCGTTCTGAATTGGTTAGAATTAGAGGATAATTTAGCTCATTCGCGCATTAAAATCAATGAAAATCTGAAAGAATTGAATATATTAATCGATTACGACGAAAAATGAAATATTTAATGGAATTACCGTAAATTTTAAAAAGTATGGAGCCTGATTTTACTTTGATGACTGAGTTCTTGTGAATTGAATAATTTGTTAGGCGCGCCTGTTTCAATTTCTTTTTCGAATTAAGTGGCGTCTTTCACTTGATTACTTCTATTTTGTGTAGGCTGCTTTATACTATCCTGATTGCAAATTAATTGTTTGCCTTCCAGCGCTCCCAAAAATTGTTCCTTGCTGTTACCGTGCATTTCCTTTTGTAACTCTTTCTTGTTGTTCTTTCCTACAGGATTCCAAAATATTCATCAGCTCTTTATTCTATTTTGGGATGTTTTTGGGATTTGTGGTGACATGAAAATAAGACACCAGTGGTGTTGGCCAGCCCAAAGGCTATACGATCATCCGAATTCTGTCTGAAGCCCGTGTTATGTTATACTTTTACGTATTAATATTTTCTTTTACTTAAACTTTATCGAACTTATATCGAACTTACTTTATAAAACTTATAGAATTTAAATTCTTGTTCGTGACTCTTTTTCTTATTATCTTCACTTCAAAACAGAGCACAAATCAAGCCGCCGAAGAGAACTGTTGTTTACATATTTTCATGAAATATTATACGTGATATTTAATATGGTGAATTACGCATCCATATACATAACCCCTGTACGTGAGTTTCGGTCGGTAAAGAGTGGGTAAAGAGTTTCCTATCTCATTATCTCTGGGTGCGTTCTACCATTTTCCGTATCAATATTATATCACACTGTGTCCTTACCTAGAATAGCAACTATCTCTCGGGATAGATTTCTGGAAATCTTTCGGGATAGCGAGAGAAATTGTTGAAGTGGATTCGATTGATATTGAAAAGTTAAAAGAAAACTAGATAGAGAGTCCAGTGTAAAACAGCATGATTTAGCAGTCCAACAGCAAGAGCAACTAAGCACGGTGAAGAGCCAATTTAAGAGTTTCGAAAAGCATGGTTTGGGGCACACTCCGTTAGAAAGACTCCTTTAAATTAATGAAAGGCGAAACTGCTTCCAAAGGTCGTCATTACCCAATTTCGCCGGGAGTACAGAAAATTATGTATTAATAAATAGACGAAATGTTACGGTTAGGCGTTATAGAAGAGAGTGAGAGCCCATGGAATAATAGAATCACTTTGGTGAGGAAACCAGGGAAAATTGGTTTTGTCTGGATGCAAGGACATTAAATAAATTGACCATTAAGGATGCGTATCTATTGCAAAATATTGAGGACATTTTGAGCAGGATTGATTACACGTATTACATTAGCAGTGTCGACCTTAAGGAAGCATCCTGGCAAATTGCGCTGGACGAACAGAGTAGACAGTATACGGCTTTCACCATACCGGGTCGCCGGCTGTATCAGTTTGTAGTGATGCCTTTCGGGTTATGTAATGCAGCGCAACGGTTGTGCCGTTTAATGGATGTCATACCACAGCGTCTTAGACCGAATGTATTTATGTATTTGGATGGTCTTTTAATAATAGCCCTAGATTTTGAGACACTTGAAAGTTTTAAGTGAAGTACCTGGGTGCATTAGGGACGCAAATTTAACTATAGGGCTGGAAAAACCGAATTTCTGTTTCAAAGAATTAAAATATCTCGGTTATATAGTAGGAGGTGGATACTTAGTAACAGATCCGCACAAAGCTATTGCTATTCGCAATATTCCTATTCCGAGATCGGTGAGGGAAGTCTGTTGATTTTTGGGTACCGCGGGATGGTATCGGAGATTTTTCAGGGATTTCGCTACAATATCTGCACCACTGACTGACACGCTAAAGGAAAAAAGGGACATCTTCAATGACTCTAGAGGCAATAAAGTCATTTGAGCAGTTGAAAGTTTTACTCACTACTGCGCCAGTTTTGCGGCATGCTGATTTTAGTAAACATTTTTTTTACAATACGATGCATCGTATGTAAGCGTTGGAGCTATAATGTTACAGGTAGATGATGAAGGATGTGAGTAAAATGCAAGGCACCTAGGCCTGCAGTTTTGACTGCACTCCCCACATTCTCTCCGAAACCCATAAGTTCGCAAGTAAGTTATTTATGTGAATAAGTAGATGCATATTTTGAATATATGGCTTTATATTTACCCTTCCCAATAAGTTCTTTATCGGCGTAGAAACCAACAATACGTTGCCAATACGGTATTTTTAGCAGAATCTAAAATTAGTCATGGCTTGAGTTAAGATATTTGTCGTTCACGGCTCATCGTTTTTAACATTTCCTCGAGATTGAAATATTGGCTACTGGATGTCCTCGTTTAGTCTCTTACTGAGTGAAAATATTTCTTAGTGATAATTCCATTCCAGTATGTTTAATTTTATTCCGGTTCTTGAGGTCCCGGCTTTATCCCGCTTATATATTGTTATCGCAATTCACGCAAGGTACGAGCAACCCAACGCTTGATCGAAAGGCTTTGCGCTGAGAGAATTAATCCGTAATTTTTGATAACAACTAAAATCAAATTACTCATCAAGACCTGATGTTTCACTAATACAACGCTTTATCGGGAATATCAATATAATGTATCGAAATATTGACATTATAAAATTAAGAATTAATAGCACTTTATAACAGAGATTTGACGGTTCAATATAAATAGCACATAGCACTCACTCGAAATAGCACCGACTTCAAGTAACTCACAAAAGTTATACTAAATTATTTACATCCTTGAAGAAAGGAACTTATTATTAAAAATGTAATTTTAATTGAAACTAAAATTGTCATGTTTGTGTATTGGTATACTCAAGTAAAATCTTTTATATTTTACATAAACTAGTGCCTCTAACACTTGACTTTAAAGTAATGGTAGCAGAATTGTTAATAGAACAATGTGAAGATTTTTTCAAATAAATTATTTGATGTAATTTTATTTTTAAGTTATTTTTAGATTCTGGTGTCAAAAAATTGGTTTAAATGATTTATGTGTTCTATTAACTAAGTCAATCGAATTTGTAACATCAAAATAGAAATTTGTTACATAATACATTAAAATATTTAATAAAATCGAATTTCGTTTGTAATCTTATGCATATGAAATAAATACATTTATTTGATCCTAATCAATTTATACAAATATTTTAGTCATCAAATAAATCATGCGCACAAGTTGTCTACGCACCTTAAATCATAAAAGTGTACATGAAAAATAATTGAATTTCATAAACCAATAACTACGTTGGCATAACAAAACAAAGCTGGTGAAGTTATAAAATGCATTGTCATTCGAGGTCTGAAAAAGGTGTAATGGCCGGGTCTTAAGCTTGAATTTCCAAAAAAAATCATTAGTCAGGGTCTTAAACATAAAATGTCCATGGAAGAAATCATGAGTCAGCGTCTCAAACCAACGAACACTACTTTAAATCAGAGTTGCAGTTAGAGAAGTTTCTTATCACGTTAACTCTGTATCATACGTAACATAACTATATGAACTCCGCATACATATCCAAAAGCCTTGTACGTAATTTTCGGTTGTGTAAAATTTTGTATTGCAACATCTTACCATCAAGCAATTCGCTCAAATTTTTTGTTTCTTTTCCGTTGTTGTTTTTTACGCTGATGATTTATTCTACCCCCCTTGGGGGCGTGGCTATATCTCTTAAAAATATGCCTGTTGATGTCTCCTAAACTGAGCTAGCTATTCAGACTAAATTGGTACCGTTGGAAAGCTAAAGATTGGTTAATTTTTTATGTGACACGACATTTTATCCAAGTCCCTCCAGTTTTGAAAATAAAGGCGACTTAAAGTTTTAATACCTTATTTTTGGCATTCAAAAATGTTTTTCAGAAAAATGCGTACTTCACCCAATCAACAATATCAAAAATAAGAAAGAGAATATAAATAGAAATCTTAGAAAATTTATTTCATCCAAATCGGTCGAGGATTTTTGGAGAAAACTAATTTTAAAAAGGTGCACAGACTACACTTTATCTTACCTGTACCTGTTATGTACCTGTAAACTATTCAATTATTCAAAAACTATTCAAAAAATCGTGCTGAGGTATGTTTTGGCGGCAATAGTTTCCCATATCTTTCCGATCGCGAATTGAAGACGTTGAGTTTGTCACATCCTTACTTGTTGCGAAAGTTGGGCCAATATGGTTTTGCTGGACAATTCATCGGTATTGTAAATGAAATAAACGTCTTCCTCGTAATTAATGATATATGTATTTACAGTTTATCTTACACCTGGAGAAAATTGCGTGTTTGGCTAGGCAAGATTCTTCGCTCAGGATTACGTTCAAGCGCTGTTCGTACTAGATAACAGTCCAATTTAGATTAGTAATTACTATTTTTCATCATTTTACTGTAGTTGATGGATATAACAAACCCACTCCAAAAGGTGGAAATCCTTTAAGGCCCGAACAGGAATATCATTGCCTAATACGTGCACAGAGCAGATCAAAGAAAGTAAGACTATAATTTTCAATTAAAATGTTAATGTGTGCAATTACAGATTTCAACTGTAGTACGTCAAGAAGACGTACCGAGAATGATGACTATGTATGCCCAGTTCATGAGGGGTAAAATAGATGGTCTAAAACGTGTAAAGAAGCCCAAGAGTAAAGCAAAAGCAACGAAGGGTTGAATCTGTGCATTGAACTTTAAATATATCAATATTCCAAAAAACTGGTGTGGGGTAATTTGTTCTTTTCAGTGATCCTGGATTCTGGTGCCAATCCTGGTTAGCATAGTAAACTGATTACTGGTGATGTGATTGTGTTTATTTGGTTTCAGATTTTATCCGCTCGAATTATGTTTTAACGAGTTGCTTCATTCAAAGTATAATGCAATGGTAGGGTATGGGACACTGCTCTAAAAATGAAAATTCGTAATAAAGATCATTTTTATTGTCCATTGCATTCAAGTGCGTGTTGAGAGCTCGACCGTAGAGTTGAGCGATATTTTCGTACCAGTGATTTAATTACCCTGACATAAAAACCACTGGTCACTGCAGTGATCAAATTTCCTAAAAACATGATTTTCGGAACCGGTGACTCGTTCATAGGTATACAAAATATTTACGTTCTAGCTGTCAGTGCAAAGAGGAATGCAGGCTACTTAATGACGAGTTTGCGACCACTAATCTTCGTTTTTCTTTATATTAGTCTCACTTAAAAATCACTGGTCCGAGTTCGTTATTGGGAACGAAGGTTCCAGCTCCTTGTTGCTGAGATGGGAAAGAATAGTGTAAAGAAGAACGACAATCACTAGCAGAGATAATCTCTGATCACTAGTCCTGAATTCGTCGTTGAGCAACGAACTTAGACCCAGTGATTGCCGTGTTTCTTTCCATTATTCTTTCACTTATTAGCAAAGACAGGGAGAGCATTCGTTGCTGAGCAACGAGGTTGGGATCAGTGATTTTGGTTGGTTTTATGTCATTATTCACGTTCTCGCTGGTTTTGCTATTACTCAGCAATGGACATTCGCAGTCATAAATAAATTTAATGCTAGACGTAGAGATGGGAGATTCGCATCAATGCATTCGCGGTATTTGCATACGTTCAGAAATGGTATACTTTTCTTAGGAATTGGTATTTAGGTATTATTGGTATTTAGGAATTGGTATTTCTCATTTGCACTCATTTATTTTTTTTTTTTGAATTTCTTTTATTTTAAATAAAAATTCATAATACATATATTAGTGAACTCATAAATAAATTAATTAATAATCATATTCACGGTAGCTCATTTATAGTTATGTTATAAACACAACCTCGCGACAGTTTGAATATCCTCGCCGAAACTTGTCAAAACTACATAGAGTCTTAAGGCTCAACCATAATGGCCTTAAGCGAAATTAACAAAAAATTATGTGATGTGCGAGTACACGTGAATCATACTGAGTGACCATAATGAATTAAGAAAAGCTTGGTTAAATTCGGCAACATTAAGGAACCTTAATGTGACAGAGAAACTGGTCGCACATAACTTAACAAAAATTAACAACCTGCTTTTTGTTGCCAGATAAAAATTTTTTTTTGACGATATACGATGTAACATTCTAAACAACTTGTTTTTGCAATTGGCAACATCAACAATAGCGGAATTTATTACACAACAGTTGTCAATTTTGTTAAGTTTTTGTTAAGTTTATATGGGCAATAAAAAAATTTTGTAATGTTTATATGGGCAATTTACAAAAATTAAGCTTCGTTGTCGTTAACTTTTGACATTAACTTAATTTCGCATACGGCCATTATGGTTGAGGCTTTACGGGAATTGAGAAAAAACACAACTGTCGCGCTGGTGACGCGTACGACAACGACAGTAGAAGAAAATTTTCTACTTTTTTTTGTTCTTGCTCGTCTTGTTCTTTTTTTCTCCGTTTGTTTACTTTAAATGACATTAGCAATTAATAAAATTGTATTGAAATTACAGACATGTTCTCTGCTAACTTCAGCGCCAGCAGAGTTTTAATTTGTCGAGGCGACAACTGTCGCGAGGTTGTGTTTATAGCATTAGTGCGTAGAAAGTAGAATATTTACTTTTTTCACTAAGCCGGCTTCGTTTAAAATTTGGCCAGATTTCGAAAAAAGTCTCTCACATGGAACGGATGTTGCGAGAGTACAGAGCTTTTCTTGGGATATAGTTGCGAGATTAGGGTAATTAAATTTATTAATTCGCCACCATTCTAAAGGATTTTCATGCCTAGGAACAATGTCTTCTTCCAAATACCTTTGTACTTCAATTATTGCACGGCAATGAGAAGTTCCTGCCGGCCTAATTGATGATAATACGAAATCAGAAGAACTCCTTATAGACGTAGGATTTTGAGTTCTAGGTTCAGATTTCTACTTGAATATTTGTGGCTGAAACTTTTTGAGAATTGTACAGTGCACCGACTGCAGTTATTACAATTTTCTTAGCATTTTCTGCTGCAGCGGTATCGGAGATTGCAAAAGTTTTAAACCGTGTATCTAAAAATGTTGCCAATAGAAGACTATTGATTCTTTGCACATTTCCTTACCTTTCTTTTAATCCATTTAAAAAAACATTAAGTATTTGAGATACTAGTTGTGAATAATCTGTGCTTAGAAGACTTCTATATAGATTTTCTAATCCATTTATTTGTAGGTCTCTTCCCTTATCCCTTCATTAGGCTCTTTCAGAAATTTTCAAATGAAAATACAAAAACTCATTTTTCTTCAATTATTTCTTAATTTATTTTTCTTCAAATTTAGAAATTAAATTATAAATTATATATTATATTATATAAAAATCATAATTACATAATTGTTACACAATTGTTTAAGAATACTATTTCGAACAAATGTGGTTCGAACAAACAATAATCATAACAACGAGTGTTCACGTCAGCGACTGAGTTGGAGGAATTGTCAAAGTTGTCACGAAGTTGGAAATCACGGTGACTGAAAATCGCTACCTAAAATCACCATGACTGAAGAGTAACAGTCACTGGTAGGAAAGTTGCCAATAAATCACGGGATCGCTGAACTCTATTCGACCGACGTTCTCTGATTTGCTGCCCGTTTGCTAGCGGTTATGATGCCATATTTGTTATCGAGCGCGTTGGAAACATTTTGCTCTTCTATTTTTATAGCATTTTCTTTAAACGTAAGCAATGGTGGTGGGTGTTGTTTTAAGAAAACCAATGGGGAACTACGGAGGTAGACAACTCCCCAAATCTATGTGAAATATTAAGTTGTTGGGATCGTACAGCAAAGTATAGATATGTATATCTTTATTACATACTGTTTACGCCGAATATTAACGTTAAGGCCTGATTAGTCGTACGTTTTCGGAATTGTTTACTTTTTCGAAACTTTTCGGATTGCAGGGGTTTCAATTGATTATGATGTTGCCAATCTCGTCGAACCATGTTCGAAAGTGGGAATTTTGTTGATGCAATTTTTTGATGAATTTTATCTTTTAAAAATTCTTTGGATTTTTTTAACTCAAATATTACTAAATAATATAAGTAATTATAGAAAATAAAGTATTATTATTAATTATTATTAATAATTATGTACTGTTTCTCCGGATTTTAATGAGAAATTCATAATTCATTCAAATTTAATGGCATTCATAGAATTTTCACACTTTGACAGCTGTGCTTATTGGTTTTATTAACAATTCTTACAAGTATTTGCAAATTCCGAAAAAAGTTAATGGATTACCAAAGTGATTTAGAGATCTTAAATATAAATAGACTCTACTCTGAATGGAAGAATTCGAGGCAAATTAGGCGTTAGCGTGTTCGTCCTATAAACAGCGACTGAGTGAGACATGGTTACTTTAGAAAAGTTTTCATAAGTATGAAAAATGTCGACGAAGGCCAATTTTTTATACACTCAAGAATGACTCGTCTTATTTATGATTTGCTCTTCAATTTGGTCGGCTTCCATTTAGAAAAGCCACTACAAATCATAGGTGCCGAAGAACGACTGTCAATCATTCTTTTGTAAGTTAAAAAATAATGTTCCAGTTAGTTTCAGGCTTAGTTAAAGTTTTAAACTATATTTAAAATTAAATTAGACTTTGTAACGAACTTATCCGGGGTATACCCAGTCTAGCCAAGATCCACTTTAATTTTTCACTTGAAAATCCTTGGAAACTCCAACAAAAAAACTCATTTTTTTATGAAATTATTTTTTTATTCTTATTTTTTTTATAATTATATTTACAAAATTAACTTATAGATATACTTATGCTACTAGGTATACAATTATTTTTTTCATGAATTTCTACCTACTCATTAATAAATTCTAAAAAAACTGTCCACTACGGTGAGGACCAAGGATTTACACTATGATATTGGCCTTCGCTAAGAAGCTGTTGGCCACTACGAGAAGGTGTATAAAAAGGATCTAGGCCTTCGCTAAAAAGCTGTTGGCCACTACGAGGAGGTGTATAAAAAGGATCGAGGCCTTCGCTAAAAAACTGTTGGCCGCTGCTAGGATATATTAAAAAAATAAAAAGGATCTAGGCCTTCGCTGAAAAGCTGTTGGCCGCTACGAGGATATATTAAAAAATAAAAAGGATCTAGGCCTTCGCTGAAAAGCTGTTGGCCGTTACGAGGATATATTAAAAAAATAAAAGGATATAGGCCTTCGCGGAAAAGCTGTTGGCCGCTACGAGGATATATTAAAAAAATAAAAAGGATCTAGGCCTTCGCTGAAAAGCTGTTGGCCGCTACGAGGATATATTAAAAAATAAAAAGGATCTAGGCCTTCGCTGAAAAGCTGTTGGCCGCTACGAGGATATATTAAAAAATAAAAAGGATCTAGGCCTTCGCTGAAAAGCTGTTGGCCGCTACGAGGATATATTAAAAAATAAAAAGGATCTAGGCCTTCGCTGAAAAGCTGTTGGCCGCTACGAGGATATAATAAAACAATGGGTACTAATGAATTCACCGCTTGGACACCAAAAGAAGAAGAGACCAAGTGTAATTTTGCGATTCTATTTATAGTCGCATAAAAACAATTTTCTTCAACTTGTTGTTTTTTCCCCTTTTCTGGACTTTGACCTTATTTTATTTCGGGCCCGCTATGTCAATTCTAGTGTTTTTTTTATTATTATAAAAAAAAATTGAATTGCGAGTTATGTGATTGATGGTGTTTTTTTGATATAGAAGTCTGAATTTATTTACGATTTTTATTATTAGGCGTTGCTGTTCCTTTTGTTATTTTTTTAATTTAATTTCTTATGTTTTATTTGATATTTACTGCCGATTTTTGTTGATGACATTTTTCCTACTGGCATTTTAGTTTATTCTTACATGTATAGTTGTTGCTATTTTCGGGATGAAATGACTTCGTTGCTTTGTTGTTATCCTGAAACGGCAATTGTTATAAATAAATTATTAATTTAATATAATATCTTACTTTCAAAATATCAATATATTCACTTGTTCTGATTTCTACTCTATTCTTTTCATAACAAAATTTTGTAAATGAAAATATCTTTTTTTTACGAAATTGATAATTGATAGTTGGAAATTTTTTTTTGTGAAGAAAACTATAATTTTTGAAGTTGTAAAACTAATTTCAATAAAGCAAACTCTCAAAAAATAGTTTTTTTTATTCTTTTTCAACAATCTTCAAAAATTATATTGGCAAAATGTTTGTTTGCCATTCGCCGAAGAAAGATGCAAAAAAGTATAGCTGCGGCCAATGCAAGGAGGAAGACACCATGGAGATGGTACAATGCGACACGTGCGATACATGGTACCACCATACGTGCGTAAATGTAAGTGAATCTGTTGCAAATCACGAGTGGAGTTGTTCAAAATGCACCGGCAAAGCGGATAAAACTAAAGCGTCAAATCTTCAAGTTGAAACGACAAACCTTCAAGAAGAGACCAAGTCTATTGCAGTACGCTCGAAGGCATCATCGCAGCAACGTAGGATGAATTTGGAACTAAGGAAATTGGAAGAAGAAAAAGCTTTAGAGATGAGGAAAATAGAAAGCGAAAAACAATATATCCAACGGAAATATGAGATCTTAGCCCTCTCCGATGAAGGATCAATCATCTGCAGTGAAGAACCAATGCGAACACAGGAATGGGTTTTAAGCTTACCAAACCCAAAGAATTGCGCAATTCCAGATTCGTTTCAAAGAGATTTTCAAGAAAAGGAAAATTCACAACCAGACCAACAAAACATGCAAAATATGAATGCAGTTACATTGCAAAAAAATGAACAATTTGATGAAGCACCTCTCACCCGAAGCCAACTTTCAGCACGCCAAGGGCTATCTAAAGATTTACCTAGCTTCTCAGGAAAACCGGAAGAGTGGCCTTTATTCTTCAGTTCATTCACCGAAAGTACAAAACTGTGTGGATACTCAAAATCAGAAAACCTTCTAAGCTTGCAAAGGTGCTTAAAAGGCAAAGCTTTTGATGCTGTTAGCTGCCATCTTATGTTACCGAAGAACGTTCCAGAAGTCATTCGTACGCTGAAGATGATGTTTGGTCGGCCGGAAGTTATAATAGCCACCCTTCTCGAAAAAATTCGATCTGAAATACCACCGAAACCAGATAAATTGGACACATTGATCAATTATGCAATTGCAGTTCGAAACTTGTGTTCAACACTAGAAGCGTCCGGAATGGTTACTCATATGAATAATCCATTGCTACTACAAGAGCTTGTGGACAAACTGCCAGCACAAACAAAATTGCATTGGGCTATGTTCGCGGCAAATCGTGAAGCTGATCTACCTATGTTTACAGAATGGATATTCAGTATTGCAGAAGCGGTAACTAAAGTGAGTCCAGCCATCCTTACAACAAAACCAAGCTCACACTTGCATGCGCATGAAGAAAAAAAAGAATCAGCAAATCAAAATGCGTGTCCCTTGTGTAATAAGACACACTCAATAGATTCTCACTCAAAGTTAATGGATTACCAAAGTGATTTAGAGATCTTAAATATAAATAGACTCTACTCTGAATGGAAGAATTCGAGGCAAATTAGGCGTTAGCGTGTTCGTCCTATAAACAGCGACTGAGTGAGACATGGTTACTTTAGAAAAGTTTTCATAAGTATGAAAAATGTCGACGAAGGCCAATTTTTTATACACTCAAGAATGACTCGTCTTATTTATGATTTGCTCTTCAATTTGGTCGGCTTCCATTTAGAAAAGCCACTACAAATCATAGGTGCCGAAGAACGACTGTCAATCATTCTTTTGTAAGTTAAAAAATAATGTTCCAGTTAGTTTCAGGCTTAGTTAAAGTTTTAAACTATATTTAAAATTAAATTAGACTTTGTAACGAACTTATCCGGGGTATACCCAGTCTAGCCAAGATCCACTTTAATTTTTCACTTGAAAATCCTTGGAAACTCCAACAAAAAAACTCATTTTTTTATGAAATTATTTTTTTATTCTTATTTTTTTTATAATTATATTTACAAAATTAACTTATAGATATACTTATGCTACTAGGTATACAATTATTTTTTTCATGAATTTCTACCTACTCATTAATAAATTCTAAAAAAACTGTCCACTACGGTGAGGACCAAGGATTTACACTATGATATTGGCCTTCGCTAAGAAGCTGTTGGCCACTACGAGAAGGTGTATAAAAAGGATCTAGGCCTTCGCTAAAAAGCTGTTGGCCACTACGAGGAGGTGTATAAAAAGGATCGAGGCCTTCGCTAAAAAACTGTTGGCCGCTGCTAGGATATATTAAAAAAATAAAAAGGATCTAGGCCTTCGCTGAAAAGCTGTTGGCCGCTACGAGGATATATTAAAAAATAAAAAGGATCTAGGCCTTCGCTGAAAAGCTGTTGGCCGTTACGAGGATATATTAAAAAAATAAAAGGATATAGGCCTTCGCGGAAAAGCTGTTGGCCGCTACGAGGATATATTAAAAAAATAAAAAGGATCTAGGCCTTCGCTGAAAAGCTGTTGGCCGCTACGAGGATATATTAAAAAATAAAAAGGATCTAGGCCTTCGCTGAAAAGCTGTTGGCCGCTACGAGGATATATTAAAAAATAAAAAGGATCTAGGCCTTCGCTGAAAAGCTGTTGGCCGCTACGAGGATATATTAAAAAATAAAAAGGATCTAGGCCTTCGCTGAAAAGCTGTTGGCCGCTACGAGGATATAATAAAACAATGGGTACTAATGAATTCACCGCTTGGACACCAAAAGAAGAAGAGACCAAGTGTAATTTTGCGATTCTATTTATAGTCGCATAAAAACAATTTTCTTCAACTTGTTGTTTTTTCCCCTTTTCTGGACTTTGACCTTATTTTATTTCGGGCCCGCTATGTCAATTCTAGTGTTTTTTTTATTATTATAAAAAAAATTGAATTGCGAGTTATGTGATTGATGGTGTTTTTTTGATATAGAAGTCTGAATTTATTTACGATTTTTATTATTAGGCGTTGCTGTTCCTTTTGTTATTTTTTTAATTTAATTTCTTATGTTTTATTTGATATTTACTGCCGATTTTTGTTGATGACATTTTTCCTACTGGCATTTTAGTTTATTCTTACATGTATAGTTGTTGCTATTTTCGGGATGAAATGACTTCGTTGCTTTGTTGTTATCCTGAAACGGCAATTGTTATAAATAAATTATTAATTTAATATAATATCTTACTTTCAAAATATCAATATATTCACTTGTTCTGATTTCTACTCTATTCTTTTCATAACAAAATTTTGTAAATGAAAATATCTTTTTTTTACGAAATTGATAATTGATAGTTGGAAATTTTTTTTTGTGAAGAAAACTATAATTTTTGAAGTTGTAAAACTAATTTCAATAAAGCAAACTCTCAAAAAATAGTTTTTTTTTATTCTTTTTCAACAATCTTCAAAAATTATATTGGCAAAATGTTTGTTTGCCATTCGCCGAAGAAAGATGCAAAAAAGTATAGCTGCGGCCAATGCAAGGAGGAAGACACCATGGAGATGGTACAATGCGACACGTGCGATACATGGTACCACCATACGTGCGTAAATGTAAGTGAATCTGTTGCAAATCACGAGTGGAGTTGTTCAAAATGCACCGGCAAAGCGGATAAAACTAAAGCGTCAAATCTTCAAGTTGAAACGACAAACCTTCAAGAAGAGACCAAGTCTATTGCAGTACGCTCGAAGGCATCATCGCAGCAACGTAGGATGAATTTGGAACTAAGGAAATTGGAAGAAGAAAAAGCTTTAGAGATGAGGAAAATAGAAAGCGAAAAACAATATATCCAACGGAAATATGAGATCTTAGCCCTCTCCGATGAAGGATCAATCATCTGCAGTGAAGAACCAATGCGAACACAGGAATGGGTTTTAAGCTTACCAAACCCAAAGAATTGCGCAATTCCAGATTCGTTTCAAAGAGATTTTCAAGAAAAGGAAAATTCACAACCAGACCAACAAAACATGCAAAATATGAATGCAGTTACATTGCAAAAAAATGAACAATTTGATGAAGCACCTCTCACCCGAAGCCAACTTTCAGCACGCCAAGGGCTATCTAAAGATTTACCTAGCTTCTCAGGAAAACCGGAAGAGTGGCCTTTATTCTTCAGTTCATTCACCGAAAGTACAAAACTGTGTGGATACTCAAAATCAGAAAACCTTCTAAGCTTGCAAAGGTGCTTAAAAGGCAAAGCTTTTGATGCTGTTAGCTGCCATCTTATGTTACCGAAGAACGTTCCAGAAGTCATTCGTACGCTGAAGATGATGTTTGGTCGGCCGGAAGTTATAATAGCCACCCTTCTCGAAAAAATTCGATCTGAAATACCACCGAAACCAGATAAATTGGACACATTGATCAATTATGCAATTGCAGTTCGAAACTTGTGTTCAACACTAGAAGCGTCCGGAATGGTTACTCATATGAATAATCCATTGCTACTACAAGAGCTTGTGGACAAACTGCCAGCACAAACAAAATTGCATTGGGCTATGTTCGCGGCAAATCGTGAAGCTGATCTACCTATGTTTACAGAATGGATATTCAGTATTGCAGAAGCGGTAACTAAAGTGAGTCCAGCCATCCTTACAACAAAACCAAGCTCACACTTGCATGCGCATGAAGAAAAAAAAGAATCAGCAAATCAAAATGCGTGTCCCTTGTGTAATAAGACACACTCAATAGATTCTTGTGACAAATTCATCCAAATGAAATTGTCTGATCGTTGGGATAAGGTGCGGTTATTTAAACTTTGCCGTCTTTGCTTGAAGAAACATGGAAATTTTCGCTGTTCAGATGCCAAATGCAGTTTTCAGGGTTGTGAGGCGAGACATCATAAGTTACTCCATAAATTTTTACAGAATCCGGTTACCGTCACAACGCATTCGAGCAGCACAGTTGATACCTACTTCAAGATCTTACCCGTTACCTTATACAATAATGAACGATCAATTGATACTTTTGCCTTCTTAGATGATGGCTCAAATGTAACTCTTCTGCAAAAAGATATATGTGAACAGCTAGGACTAGACGGCGAGGTTAAAAATATGTGTCGCAACTGGACCTCGGAGAAATGTCGAATTGAAAAGGATTCGATGCAAGTCAATGTTAAGATTTCGCCTCAAATGAAAAACGAAAAGCAGTTCGAGTTATTCAACGTACGCACCATTGAAAATCTATCATTGCCGATACAAAGTGTACATAAAGAAGATTTCATCAGCTACAGGCACTTGCGCAACACACCATTCATGGAGTACAATAACGCTATACCTAGAATCCTCATTGGACTTAATAACGGCTATGTCTGTAACGCAATGAAGACGATAGAAGGCAAAGCTAATGAACCTTGTGCATCCAAGACTCGATTAGGTTGGGTCATTCATGGCGGTGGTCGAAAGTCACATGGAGACTTACTGGCTTATCATAGGATTGAACAATGCAATTGCGATAACGAGATGGAAAAGCTGCAGAAAATTGTTTCCGACTACCTTTCTTTGGAGGACATCGGCCGCAAGCGCGATTTAGTATCTGTAGAAGAAGCGCATGCGATTTCACTGCTTCAATCTACTACGAAAAGAATAGGCAAGCGGTTTGAGACGGGTTTGCTCTGGAAGAATGTCATTGAAGATATTTCAAAAAGTTTCCCGATGGCCCTAAAACGTCTTCAATGTACAGAAAAGAAGCTGACCACAGATCAAGTTGCGAACGTAAATAAGCAAATTGATGACCTCGTGAAAAAAGGATATGCTCGCAAAATTACCCTACCTGAACTCAAATGCAATGTTAAAAAGATTTGGTACCTTCCCATATTTACTGTAACTAATCCTAATAAGCCAAATAAGGTAAGACTCGTATGGGATGCCGCTGCCAAGGTACATGGAACCTCATTAAATTCTATGCTTCTGAAAGGACCTGATTTAATGGAGCCTCTGTTATCAGTCTTGTATGGATTTCGTATGAAAAGGTTTGCAATATTCGCAGATATCAAAGAAATGTTCCATCAGGTGGCGATACGTAAGGAGGATCAAGATGCTCAGAGATTTTTATGGAGAAACTGTGAGACTAACAGAAATCCAGATATCTACGTGATGCAGGTGATGACATTTGGCGCAGCATGCTCTCCAAGCTCAGCACAATATGTCAAAAATAAAAATGCTGAGGAGTTCGTCAATCAATTTCCAAGAGCTGTAGATTCAATAATACATCATCATTACGTCGACGATTTACTCGACTGCGCTGATTCCGAAGCTGAAGCTGTAGAATTGGCCAAACAAGTTTCACTCATCCATAGTAATGGAGGATTCTTTATAAGAAATTGGAGATCTAATTCAAAGGTTGTGATGCAAAACCTTGGAATGTTGGAGGAAAATACGAATGTCTCAATTGATGCTGAAAATATTGAAATGTCTACTGAAAAGGTTTTAGGTATGTGGTGGTTGACATCGCTCGATGTTTTTACCTTCTCTCTCACATTAAATCGAGTAAATAAAGAGGTTTTATCTGGAGCGAAAAGACCTACAAAAACTGACATTTTAAGGACACTTATGTCTATATTTGACCCATTTGGTTTTCTTTCATCGTACGTTGTATATTTGAAGATCTTGTTACAAGAGGTTTGGAGAACTACAAAACGATGGACCGACGAGGTGAATGATGAAGTCTTCAAGAAATGGATTAATTGGGTCCAGCTGTTACCTCAAATCGAGACTGTTAAGATACCAAGATGGTACTCAATTCAGACAACCTCTTCAATTCAGCTGCATATTTTCGTTGACGCAAGTGAATTGGCATATGCTGCTGTGTCATATTTTCGCATCCTGAACGGGGAGGATATCAAAATCTCGTTTGTTGGCGCTAAAGTGAAGGTGGCACCAAAGCAACCAGTTTCTATTCCTCGGATGGAGCTTATGGCTGCAGTTTTAGGTGTTCGATTAGCAAGCACGATTTGTAAAATGCACAAAATAAAGTTCGAGAAACGTTGGTTCTGGTGCGACTCAAATTCAGTACTCGCTTGGTTAAATGCCGATCCAAGAAAATACAAACAATTTGTGATGTTCCGAATTGGAGAGGTTTTAGAAAATAGTAATTTTGCAGAATGGAGATACGTTCCCACTAAGGAAAACGTTGCTGACGACGCCACTAAATGGAAAACCCGTTTTCAATTCGATATGCAGAGCCGATGGTTTAAGGGTCCAAAGTTCCTGCAACAATCTGAAAGTCTGTGGCCCTCAGAAAGATCAATTTCGAAATCTTCCGAAGAGTTAAGACCGCACATTACCATGGTGCATATAGGCCTAGCTTGTAATGCAAACCTAATAGATTTTCAACGATTTTCTTCTTGGAAGAAGTCATTACAAACAGTGGTAAGTTTATATAAATACATGTACCAGTGTAAGCGAAAATGTATGGTTAAGAGAAAGGTTCCATACATTGGCCCAGGATATTCAACACTTTTAGCGACGTCAGAGATATTCTTATATCGTCAAATACAGTACGAACACTTCAAGGATGAAATAGCTTTACTCAGGAATTCAAAAAATGAAGGTATCTCGAAAGCTAGCACAATTTACAAATGTTCCCCATATATAGATGAAAATTCGCTACTACGTATGAATGGTAGAATAGAGTTGGCTGCATAACTTTCTGAATATGCAAAACGTCCAATCATTCTTCCAGGGAAACATTATTGTACAAAGCTTTTAATACAACATTATCACGCAAAATTTCATCATATTCACCACGAAACTTGCCTTAATGAATTACGGCAAAAATTTTACATTCCTCGTTTAAGAGTTGAGCTTAAGATGGTTCGACGGAATTCGAACAGTCCTGTAAAAACAGATACTCGACACCCATAGTTCCTGAAATGGCCGGTTTGCCGAGGGCTCGACTTTCAGCGTACACTCGACCATTTTCGTACGTCGGTATTGACTATTTTGGACCATTTTATATAAAAATTGCTCGACATAATGAGAAGCGTTGGGGAGTTATTTTCACATGTTTAACCATCCGAGCAATACACATCGAAGTCGCTCATGATATGACAACCGATTGCTGCATACTAGCTATTCAAAATTTTATAGCTAGGCGAGGAACTCCTGTTCGTATCTATTCTGATAATGGAACAAATTTTAGGGGTGCAGAAAAGGAGTTAAAAAACTCAATTAAACAAGTTAACTTTGAAACTATTTCTTTTAAATTCACTAATTCGTCTACTTCATGGAGTTTCAATCCACCAGCTGCTCCCCACATGGGTGGTAGTTGGGAACGTTTAGTCCAAACAGTTAAAAAAGTGCTTAAACAAATAATGCCAAACTTCAACTTTAAAGAAGATACGCTCTATAATTCTTTGTTGGAATGTGAACGCATAATTAATTCAAGACCACTTACGTATGTTGATTTAGATTCAACCACGGATGAAGCACTTACACCTAATCATTTTTTACTGGGATCGTCAAATGGAAACAAACCACTAGGAGAGTTCCATAATGACGATTTATTGCTGCGGAAACATTGGAGGAAATCGCAATATTTTGCCGATAAGTTTTGGAAGCGCTGGATACAAGAATATCTTCCATATATTACAATACGTACAAAATGGCACGATAAGCAGAAATCACTCGAAGTTGGAGATGTTGTAATTATAGTCGATTCAAATTTACCGCGGAATGTATGGCCTAAAGGAGTAGTACAATCTGTCGTTCAAGCAAGAGATGGTATTGTAAGGAGTGCAAAGGTGTTAACAAAGGATGGGTTATTTCATCGACCAGTAATACGATTGGCTAAGCTAGATGTCAGACCTTCTTCAGCAAATTAAATTACGGTTGAAAACATTTTAATATTGTTTTCAACGAGGCGGAGAATGTTATAAATAAATTATTAATTTAATATAATATATTACTTTCAAAATATCAATATATTCACTTGTTCTGATTTCTACTCTATTCTTTTCATAACAAAATTTTGTAAATGAAAATATCTTTTTTTACGAAATTGATAATTGATAGTTGGAAAATTTTTTTTGTGAAGAAAACTATAATTTTTGAAGTTGTAAAACTAATTTCAATAAAGCAAACTCTCAAAAAATAGTTTTTTTATTCTTTTTCAACAGCAATCTTACTTGTTTTCGAACTATTTCTTATGTTTTCAATTTTTACTCAAATGTTTGATGCTCTCTCCCGTAGATTGCAGATCAGTTTGTTATTGCTTTAATAGTGGTGAAAAGCTCATAATGAGAGAAAGAAAGAAAATATTACATCATCCTAACGTCAGTATTCCTTAGACGTTAGTGCGAGTCGCCGCAATGATTTGACTCGTGTGTGCTTTTTTTAAATATATTTATTTAATAATGCGTCGGGCATTAAAATATACATTAAAAATAAAACATGTGAAGAAAATAACTTCTTTACATTTTCCCCTTTCTTGCCGAGGGCGGAAATATGGAAATTCTCCCTCCCGTGAGAATGACCCTGTGATTGTCTGACCAAAATTGCATCCTCTTCCTCTTTCTCTTCGGGTCAGGATTTGCATTCTCCCTCTTATTGTGCCTTGCACCTGTTCCGCTATTACCTCACTTGCTGGACCTTCTAGATCTTCCAACGATTCAAAGTGTACCGCTTGGCCATCTGGTTTGGACTCGTTCGTCTCTGCCTTTCGCTGGATGTTTTCGGCTGGACCTTGGTTCGCTAGGCCATAGCGGTGTACTTCCTCACACAAGTCGTCGTAATATGTACCTGTTAAAGGATCGTAGTGACTTCGTGTGGGCTTGACGACGCTTTCACTATTTGGGCTTGGGCGAGGATTCTGCGTTGCTGTGACCTGTGTGTTTTCTTCCAAAACATCTTGATTGGGCTCGTTCTTAGTATTTGCTAGGTTTCTAATGACACCTGCGATTGTCGTCCGCTTGGCGGGAATCGCCTCCGTCCGAAACCAGTTGTTTAGTTGAAGGTGTTCTGGACGGTAATCCAGAAATGGCGCCATCATAACTCGCTCCGCATACTCTAACAAGTATACGCCACAATCTGTACCATTCGTTTGGCGTGGGATTTCGGGCAATAGCAAGGGGAGTTCGTGTTCATCGAAAAGACCCGTCAGTGGTCGGGAAAAACTGTACTCCGTATTTGCTGGCATGGGTGGACGACATTTGAATTCCTCGGCCAGATATTCCCGAATTATCTTTGCCATTCTACACGCGGCTCGGGGCTGAGGGAATCAAGTTGTAGGATACATGGTACCTTCACGCCATATGTTCCATCGGGTTTTCGGACTTCCATCATTTTCCACACATTTAAACCGGGGAAACACACTACCAGAAGAAACCAATGCTGATGCATGTTTATCGGAAATAAAAGGTGGTCAAATTTAAAAATTTATACGCCCTTGGTCCATCGACGTACTCGGTCGTGGCGCTCTTTTGGTGTTGAGTTTTTCCTCAAGGCGAGCCTTTCGTAGAGGAAGGTGCTAAACACCCACACCTTTCTTCCCCGCTCTTCGGGTAGTTTGCAGGCCTGAACGTACTTCAGCCAGAAATCGATGATGGAGTCATTTAAAAAACGGCCTGGCGTAAGTCGGCGATAATCGGCCATGTAAATATTAACGCCGCCTCGCCCCAATGGATATTGGACGAGCGGCTTCCCTTCGTCGGTGCCACCGGACGCCCCACTGGACGAGGGCAACACCGACCCTTCAGCATTAGCTCCACCAATCATTGTGATCCTCCTTACGAGGAACGTAGCCTTTTGGGTGTCGGGCTCGTCGATTGTGATGACGTCATTGTTGTTGCTGTTTGCTTCACATGACATTTTTTCTATTTTGTGTTGTAGCTGGGTTGTTGCGGATGGTTGTTTAATTTGTTGTTGTTGTGTTGTGTGTTGTTGCTCTAGATCTACAAGTGGATATATGATTAGTGACTTTATCACTACTACTGATTTGGACACCACGTTCTACAACATATACTATGAACTACATAGTGGGTTCAGTCAAATCTGTCGTTGCTAGTCTGATTTGGTGAACAAGTCGGTCTATGGTAATTATTGGGATCGCTGATGTGTGCTGTACGAGTCTTTGCTGTCTCTGGATTGTAAAGCTCTATGATCACTGGTGATTTATACTTCTTAATCTGCCATGGTCCGTCGTATTTTGGTGCCAGCTTGGCAGTAAATTTATCCACTGCTTTGGAAAGTGGATGGGTCTTTAGTAATACCCATGTCCCTATTGCTGGTTTCCACTCCCTGCGCCGAAGGTTATAATGTCGCGACTGGTCCTTAGATGCTCGTTCTAGGTTTCTTCGTACTATTTGAAAAATCTCTTGCAAACGTTGACTTTTATACTCGGGACTTTGTGGTGGTGACCCAGTTCCTAGAGTGACTTCATCGAAGAGCGATGCCGGAAGTCGTGGTTCTCGTCCCTGTGTGAGAAAAGCTGGACTGAAGCCTGTCGTCTCTGATGTCATCGTATTGAGAGCTAGAGATATTTCCGGAAGAAATTCATCCCACTGGGTTTGTTTGTTGTCTGCTATTTGCGCTATGACTCTCTTGATATTGCGGTTCGCTCTCTCTGTTGGATTTTCTTGCGGAGTATAGGGTGCGGTGAATCGTTGTCGTATTCCCAAGTCTGCTAGAAAACGTTGTAGTGGTCTACAGTTGAACTGGACGCCATTGTCGGTAACGAGAACTTTTGGAACTCCATATGTGGCCAGAATTCTTTCCCGAAACGACTTTTTCACTGCGGTGGCGGTTGCTTGTAAGAGGGGTACTATCTCCGTCCATTTTGAAAACTTGTCAAAGAAAATTAGCATCATCGTATTGCCGCGCTTGCTTCGTGGTAGTGGTCCTATGAAATCTGCGCAGACGATACTCCACGGTTCCTCAGGTAATTGGGTGAGCATCTTCCCTGCGGCCTTGTCCTGCACTGGTTTATACCGTTGACATGATTCGCAACAACGCACATATTTCCTGATATCTCTGAACATACCAGGCCAATAGTATTTGTTGGCTACCCGTGTTACTGACTTCCTGATTCCTCAATGGCCAGCGCTGGGGTCGTCGTGGTTCTCTCTTAAAACGCGTTCCCGAAGATATTTCGGCACGCAGAGTTTCCAGGCGGCGCAATCCTCGTCGTTTGATTGCCCAGGAATATGGCGATAAAGTTGGCCATTCCGAATGATGTAGTCGGGATATTTCTCAGGCTCCTTCTTGATATCAGCCACCTTGTTATCGATCCAGCTGCATGTTTCTTTACTTGTTGTAACAACACTCAATTTTTCGACGGGCTCCCTAGAGAGCGTATCCGCTACTACATTCCACTTGCCTTTCCTATATTTAACTTCAAACATATACTGCTGTAGCTCAAGTGCCCACCGTGCTAAACGACCTGATGGATTTTCTAATGAGTTCAGTCACTTCAGTGAAAGATGATCGTTGAGAACGTAAAATTTGTAACCGTCCAAATTCGGTCGCATCTTTCGTATTCCCCAAATTATTGCGAGACATTCATTTTCTCTCGTTGAATAATTTAGCTCAGGCTTGTTCAGATGTCGACTGGCATAGGCGATAACCTTTTCTCCATTTTCCGTTACCTGTGTCAGGACAGCTCCTAATCCATGATAGCTTGCATCAGTCTGCAGTGTAAAAGGTTTAGAAAAGTCCGGATATGTCAGTACTGGTGCCTCCGTAAGTTTTGTTTTAAGTTCTTCGAATGCTGGCTGTTGTTCGTCCGTCCATTGCCATCTCTTGCCTTTCCGAAGAAGATTGGTGAGTGGAACTACTAGCTTGGCGAAGTCTGGTACGAACCTACGATGCCAAGAGGCTATTCCTAAAAACCTCCGTACACCTCTCACGTTTGTAGGTGGTAAAAGTTCCTTTATTGCCGCCACCTTCTCTGGGTCTGTATGTATTCCTTGTTGACTGACTACGTGTCCTAGATATTTCAGGTCCTGCTTGAAAAAATCACACTTTTCCCTGTTGATTCTTAGATTCGCCGCTCTCAATCTCCGGAAAACCTCTCTCAAGTTTGCCATGTGTTCATCCATTGATTTTCCAATCACTATAATGTCATCCAAGTATGCAAACGCGTGTGGTTCCATTTCTGGCCCGATCACTTGGTCCAAGGCCCTCTGGAAAGTTGCAGGTGCAGAATGCAATCCAGGGACCGTGAATGCCGTATATTGTTTGCTTTCAAAACTCATTGGTATTTGCCAGTAGCCATTCTTAAGGTCTAAAGTGCTTATATAACGTGCGTCTCGAAGTCTATCCAGAATGTGGTGTATCCTCGGCAGTGAGTAGGCGCCAGGTACTAACTTTGCATTCGACAGTGAGTAGGCGCCAGGTACTAACTTTGCATTTAGCTGACGGTAGTCTACACACAGTCGCCATTGACCATTCTTTTTCTTGACCAGAACGATTGGCGCACTGTACGGGCTTCGTGAAGGCTCGATGCAACCGTTCTCTAGTAGTTCATCTATCTCTTTATTTATTATAGCTTGCATTGCAGGGTTTTTGGGATAGTATCTCTGCTTTATTGGTCTATCGTCCTTCATTACAATTTAATGGACCGCAATATTAGATGGTCCTATAAGAGGCTCGAATTTCTCTAGCTCGATTTCTAGGAACTCCTCTATACAATTCTTTGCCATTGACTGATCTGGAATATTATTTGTAGCTTGTAATGTTGAATCAACTGGATCCGTAGTTTTGCTTGTCAAATGCTCGTTCGTAACTTCCGTGTCTGCAACTTGGATGGTAGAGCAGGTTGCCTTCTCGGCTTCTGACACACCTAACGTCATTGTGTCACCTCCGCAACTTATTGATGCCCCGATTCTTGTGAGGAAATCCAGACCAAGGATGACGTTGTCGGTGATGTCTTTCAGAACTAACAATTGAAGCCTGCATGACGCATTTCCAAGCCGTACGTGGACTTCTACAGCCTCCTTTACTGCGCGCACTGTGCCGTCGGCCATTTTCAACCTGATGTCCACTTTCTTTAGCTCTTCACTTATCATGATGGCGGTCATTTCACTAACGCAGCTGATGGAAGCTCCCGTATCCAGCGTAGCGGTAACCAGCTCATTTCCCAAAACTATTTTAGCATGTATTTTGTCTTGTTTGTACTCTAAACATCTTGTGGGGTACGAGGCATATTTGATTTCGGCGGCTCCAGTAGTCCTCGTCTCTGCTGGGCAGCCTTCGCGTTTCCCGACTGTTTCTTGCAGCAATCAATCGTCCGTAAACCCTCCTTTCCACAAGACCAACACAAAAGTTTCCTGGAGATTCGGCATTCTCGCTGGAAATGACCATTTCGACCACAGTTTCGACAAACTGTTCGAAGATCGCGACGATGCTCTGTTGCTCCTGTAGATATCATTCGGTGTGACTCCAGTTGGTTGCAACGTGGGTTGTACTTAACTCGTGTGGGTTCGGGATCCTGTTCAATGCTCTCAAAGTCTTCAGCCATTGATATCAGGCCTTGCAAGGTCGAAAAGTCAGACCTCCTTATGTATAGCTGGTATTCACGGTAACAATTTCGGTAGATTCTTTGCAACATCTGTTCCTCCGAATAAGAAACATGTCGCATGAGTGTTTGCATTGCCAAAACGTATTCTTTAAATTTATCGCGCGGTCCTTGAACTCGTTTTCTGATATTGTCTTCCAGCTCCTCGAAATATCTGACTGGCAGGAATAATTTTAGAAAATCTGCCTTGAAAGACTCCCATGTTGACCAACCACGATTGTTGTTTCTATACCAAGTAAGGGCTCTTTCCTTGAGAAGTTCTGGCATAGTCCGTGGTAGCATACGCTTAGGTAATTCATATGCTTCTCTAAGCTCTTCAACCCTCTCAATAAATCTATGGGATTTTTCCCCCCATCATACCCGCAGGACCACTTGCGCACCTTGTCCATCACTTCTGGATAACGGATGTTCTCACGAATGTGCTCTCGCTCCCAATATGCTGTTCTGTTGCCACCTGTAGTCGCGGAACTTGATTCACTCGGTTTCGTACACCGATATTCAATGGGCTTCTGCAGCTCGGGCATTTTAGCAACGGCTCCTTGTGAGGTTGACGATGTTAGGAGTTTAGCACTGGGTAAAACACTTCGACTCCACTCTTCTTCTAACTCGCGCAGCCGGATCATCACGACCTCCGATAGGTCAGATGAATCTATAAACCCGGAGAGTAACTTGCATAATTCGTCGACGGTACCAGTGGGCTCTATACCGAATTCCCGCGAAATTTCTTGAAGTTTTTCTTTTGTTAAATTATATATCCACCGTTTTCTCATTTTATATTACGTATTTTGTTTCACTTATAATTTCTATTCCCAGCTGAAATATTTTTTTCCCCCGACTTAGCCACTTGGATTCATTGAACCACGTCTAAAGTAAGTTCCTCTGGTCTTTCACGCTATTTTCCTTTTTAATTATTGAGTTATTTATAGTCTCCACCGCACTGCATTATTTTTTCCATATCAGTTCCACCCTTTGTCCATATTTTATTATACGAAGTCTGTTCAATAAATATCGCGAATTTTTTTTTGAAACGAACCGTGATTAGAATTTTATATTCCAAATACTTCTATTTTTTTACCGCACTACGTTGCATTCTTTTGTTCATTCACTCTTTTGCACTCTTGTTTCAATTTAATTTTTTTTTGTATTTCTTATTGTTTGTATATATTTGTTTTAATTTCTTTTCCCGCAAGCTGTTTTATTTATTATTATTATCATTATTGCTTTTTAAAAGCTTTATTTTTTATGCTTTTATTCCGTTCACACTGTTGGTTTTGTTTTATTAATTGTGTCCCTGCTCGGGCGCCATTTGTAACGAACTTATCCGGGGTATACCCAGTCTAGCCAGGATCCACTTTAATTTTGCACTTGATAATCCTTGGAAACTCCAACAAAAAACTCATTTTTTTATGAAATTATTTTTTTATTCTTATTTTTTTATAATTATATTTACAAAATTAACTTGTAGATATACTTATGCTACTAGGTATACAATTATTTTTTTCATGAATTTCTACCTATTCACTAATAAATTCATTTTACAATTTTATTTTTAATAATTATTGATTCCTGGATTTATGTCTTGTGCTAAAAAAACTGTCCACTACGGTGAGGACCAAGGATTTACACTATGATATTGGCCTTCGCTAAGAAGCTGTTGGCCACTACGAGGAGGTGTATAAAAAGGATCTAGGCCTTCGCTAAAAAGCTGTTGGCCACTACGAGGAGGTGTATAAAAAGGATCGAGGCCTTCGCTAAAAAGCTGTTGGCCGCTGCGAGGATATATTAAAAAAATAAAAAGGATCTAGGCCTTCGCTGAAAAGCTGTTGGCCGTTACGAGGATATATTAAAAAAATAAGAAGGATCTAGGCCTTCGCTGAAAAGCTATTGGCCGCTACGAGGATATATTAAAAAAAAATAAAAAGGATCTAGGCCTTCACTGAAAAGCTGTTGGCCGCTACGAGGATTTATTAAAAAATAAAAAGGATATAGGCCTTCGCTGAAAAGCTGTTGGCCGCTACGAGGATATATTAAAAAATAAAAAGGATCTAGGCCTTCGCTGAAAAGCTGTTGGCCGCTACGAGGATATATTAAAAAATAAAAAGGATCTAGGCCTTCGCTGAAAAGCTGTTGGCCGCTACGAGGATATATTAAAAAAATGGGTACTGATGAACTCACCGCTTGGACACTCCAAAAGAAGAAGAGACCAAGTGTAATTTTGCGATTATATTTGTAGTCGCAGAAAAATAATTTTCTTCAACTTGTTGTTGTTGCCCCTTTTCTGGACTTTGACCTTATTTTATTTCGGGCCCGCTATGTCAATTCTGGAGTTTTTTTTATTATTATAAAAAAAATTGAATTGCGAGTTATGTGATTGATGGTGTTTTTTTGATATAGAAGTCTGAATTTATTTATGATTTTTATTATTAGGCGTTGCTGTTCCTTTTATGTTATTTTTTAATTTAATTTCCTATGTTTTATTTGATATTTACTGCCGATTTTTGTTGATGACATTTTTCCTACTGGCATTTTAGTTTATTCTTACATGTATAGTTGTTGCTATTTTCGGGATGAAATGACTTCGTTGCTTTGTTGTTATCCTGAAACGGCAATCTTACTTGTTTTCGAACTATTTCTTATGTTTTCAATTTTTACTCAAATGTTTGATGCTCTCTCCCGTAGATTGCAGATCAGTTTGTTATTGCTTTAATAGTGGTGAAAAGCTCATAATGAGAGAAAGAAAGAAAATATTAGATCATCCTAACGTCAGTATTCCTTAGACGTTAGTGCGGGTCGCCGCAATGATTTGACTCGTGTGTGTTTTTTTAATATATTTATTTAATAATGCATCGGGCATTAAAATATACATTAAAAATAAAACATGTGAAGAAAATAACTTCTTCACAACTTACCCGAGGTTCCCAGTGTGCCTCCAATTTCCTCCCACACTCTCTTCTTCACAGCTGGAAGCTTATAGCTGGCTTTGAATTTGTTATATAATAATTCATTTAGCCGAAGAAGCTCAATCAGTCTCTCGTCGTCCATTTCTTGGTAAATATACATTGAAGTGAAAACTTCATGTGGCCACTCACTTTTAGTTGTCACTTCGTTCGAATTTGAGAGAATTTTTTGAAACTTAACCAAATATTAAAATGATTTTGATATTGCGGGGGGAAATTCTCACAACTACACGAACTGCATATAACTTATGAGTTTTGACAGTCGAGTTTCGTGTTCGAAAAAGAGCGAACGTACGACTAATGGTCTGATTATGCAGCCTTTGCACGAACTTGGCTGAGCAGAAGAAATTTGTAAAAAAGGGGAAATGAGATAACCGAACACTGTTTCGTGTTTGTTTATCAATTTTTCGAGCCTTGCCACTACCATGAATCAAATACTTATGTCTGGATATTATGACATTATTTTGGGTATATTGGTGCAATATTCATACACATTTACTCATATAACAGGCCTAACGGGCCGTAATCAGGCCTTTAATCGATTTAGGTAAATGGCCTGATTATGCTGCCTTAAGGGCTACTTTAGAATTGTCAAAACGCTATCATTATATGGTGTTCGTTTGTGTGTGTTGCTGCAAAACACGACACGACCCGAACCTCAGCCAAATATCAATCCGAATTTGATATTCTTTCAAGTAGCGTCAACTGACAGTTCAATCGTGCTGCCACATCGCATCTCTTCAAAATCCGATGGTGAAATGTAGCCATATGTTTAAGAAATTGTTCTTTAGCATAATAAACGTTCAAGGGATTGGTCGTAATTCAGACTTTTACCATGAAGCTCAATCAAAGCACCAATTTGAACATTTTTGAAGAAATTTTCCATAAAATTTCTAGTAAACAATAGAAATATTTATTATTTGCTAACATGAATGAGGAAAAACTCAAAATCTAGTCCAGGTGAATCTGGTTCTATACAAAAAAAAACGCTCCAGCGTCTGTTTCTCCTCCTACGCAACCACTGCGCACAGTTGTATAAATTCCAGAACAATGCATCAATCTCTGATTCTATACTTGGACAGTATTGTTTAGTTAATAATTTTTTATTTCAATATTTAGTATTTTAATTAATGTTCGGAACTATCAAATAAAAACCATCGAGTTATTCGATAGTTGTTAATTATTCATTCATTCGATAGATTTTGGTAATCCAAACATCATTTAACGAGGCGAATCTGTCTCCAAGAATTCGTAGTTACCGGAAATAATCGAATAATTCATTCGATAAACAATAATTCTTAGTAATTCAAAAATCTTTCAGAGTAAAAGCCGATACCCATATAATTAAAGACGAGAAACCAGTCAGTTGATTATGTTGTCAACACATGAGCTGAACGCGCATAAGTCGTGTAAATGAATGGATGAATGAATGAGAAAATCATTCGATAGTACCCAACACTAATTTTAATATTAATGTATTATTTTTCGTAACCACAAATTAGCACAGACACAAGGTGTACATAAAGTTAAAGAAAGTATAGTAAACATAAAGAAACCTGAAGTAAAAGAAGTATATCGAATCAATAGTCAACATAAAATCTCCCTTACTTGACAGCACGTGGCCTGTCAGCAAATGTCCAAATTAGTTTAATTTGTGAAACGGGATCAAATTATTAGATCTATTAACAAAATATGTTCAACTTATGGATGGAAGAAAAGAAGTCTACATATTGTATAATACCAGCATAAATTTAGGGCCTTAATACGGAATACAAAACAAACGCAAGAGACCATTCGCTCCGGACACTTTATCTAAGGAAGCTGGCTAAAGTTTTCCATACTACAAAAATTTGCAGCGTTTCTTCAAAGCCAGGCTGTTTCTCCAATCGTTACTTTTTGCGTAATAAGGCCCTTATTGTGTAATATTTTTAAAGCAACGAATTGACCATTAAATACTTGGAGAATGTAATACAATACTTTTATTGGTTTTATATTTTATTGGAAAATGTAAAATAATACTTTTATTGGTTATAAAAACAAGTATGCTAACGGGGAAATAAAGTGCATTATATGAGTAAATGTGGACCAATATTGCACCAATATACCCAAAATAATGTCATAATATCCAAACATAAGTATTTGATTCATGGAAGTGGCAACGCTCGAAAAATTGATAAACAAACACGAAACAGTGTTCGGTTATCTCATTTCCCCTTTTTTACAAATTTCTCCTGCTCAGCCAAGTTCGTGCAAAGGCAGCTTAATCAGACCAAAAGGGGTGTCTCCAATGGTGTATTAAGGCCTGATTAGTCGTACGTTCGCTCTTTTTCGAACATGAAACCCGACTGTCAAAACCCATAAGTTATATGCAGTTCATGTAGTTGTAAGAATTTCCCCCCTCAATATCAAAATTATTTTGATATTTTGTTAAGTTTCGAAAAATTCTCTTGAATTCGAACAAAGTGACAACTAAAAGAGGGTGGCCACATCAAGATTTCATTTCAAAGTATATTTACCAAAAAAATGGACGACGAGAGACTGATCAAGCTCGGCAAAATAATGGTGCCACGCCTGGTGTTTTATAAAATTAATTAGCAAAGCCCCATTTTTCAGTCTATTTAAATTTCTATGCTGATTTTTCATGGCCTAGACGTGTTGAACATCATAAATACACGAAAAGTGCGTCTAGCGCGCACACTGTTATACTGTACCATGTGTGGACTTTTTCGAGACAAGATAATTATCTCTAAATGCCGATAAATTTACATCGCCCCTAAAATGTGGGCGTGTTATTTCACTCCATTAGACCCACTTTTAACACTACGCAATCTGTGGGGACACAGAATATATGTAAAATATCTTTTGGTGACAACATCCTCCTGCTATCGTAACCATAGTTATCAGTGTGTGTAGTTCTATACTTTATACTGTTCTACTGTATTTATAAATTCATATGATATTTTGTTAGATATAAGTTTTCTTGTTTAGATTTTTACCTTTTCTCTTTTTGGATTTTCACGTTTTTCATTTTCAAACTTTCACGTTTTTTTTAGATTTTCACGTTTTTCTTTTTTGGATTTTCACGTTGAAAGAATTCCCTGTACTTTTATCTGAACCAGACTATTCCAAACCAGTTTCTCATATTACAGTACACCGATTAGTAACAGAAGGAGCATTACCATTTTCCAAACCACGCCGATTGGACCCAGTTAAATTTAAAATTGCAAGAAACGAATTCGACTTTTTGGTCAAATCAGGTATTTGTAGGCCTTCAAGTTCATCTGTTTCGTCACCTTTACACTTAGTTCCCAAAAAAAGACCTAAATGATTGGCGTCATTGCGGTGATTTCAGAAGACTGAATGTGGTCACAGTGCCTGATCGATACCCGTTACCGCATATTCACGATCTGAATATGAATATCAGAAACAAACACATTTTTTCCAAAATTGATTTAGTTAGAGCTTATTATCAAATTCCAATGGCCCAAGACGACATATATAAGACAGCGATTACAACACCCAAATAGTTTAAATACAAAATAGTTTAAATACAAAATTGGAGAAAATTAACCCAATACAAAGACAAAAATAGATTAAATATTTGATAAGAAATTCAAAATATTCCGTTTTGTTACAGCAAAAAAATCACAAAAATTAATAACAGAATACACCGTATTAAAGTCCAAACAGGCATTCCGAAGAGGTTCGAATTGTAGGTATGATGATCTACTGAAAGTCAGCTGAAGCGGCTCATATCGTCTAGATGAGCGGCGAGGAACGGTAAGATGAGTGTTTGATAGCAAATGAGGAGAATCAGTCACACCAGATAAGCAGCTCAGAATGAAAATAGCATTCAACATTTTCCTGCGATCAAAAAGTGTTGGTAGGTTAATTAATTTCAGCCGGGATTCATATGGTGGTAAATGAACTGATTCATCCCAGCGGAGGTGACGAAGGCAGAAAAGTAAAAACTGTTTCTGAATTGATTCAATTTGAGAAATATAACAGCTGTAATAAGGATTCCAAACTGGCGATGCATATTCCAAGATTGGCCTCACCAGCGAGGTGTACAATAATTTCGTTACATAGGGATCATCAAATTCCTTCGCCCATCTTCTAATACAGCCTAAAATACTTTTAGCTCTGATAGATATGCCATTAATATGAGTATGAAAGCGCAGTTTCCGATCCAAAACAACCCCAAGATCGTTTATAGAATCAACAACTTCCAATTTATAAGATCCAATAGAATAATTCAGCAATGCAGGTTTCAAGACGCGAGCGAAAGTAATTTGCTTACACTTCTTCAAATTTAAATTCATACAGTTTAAGCTACACCAATCAGTTAATGAGTCCAAATCAGCTTGAAGTAGCAAAGCATCACACTCCGTTTTGTAAGATAAGAACAGTTTAACATCATCCGGAAACATGAGAATATTCCCATTACTGATAGAAGTTGGGAGATCATTTATGACAATGAGGAATAATAACGGAACCAAATGACTCCCCTGCGGAACTCCAGAAGGTACCGAAAATTCTTTAGATATGGCATTGTTAAACACAACCATTTGAGAACGATCACTGAGATACCATTGGATCCAACGCAGCAAAGATTCAGGAAAACCAAATAGTTTAAGTTTTAAATTTAGAAGTTTGTGATTAACTACATCAAACGCCTTGCTGAAGTCCATATAAATAACATCCGTCCACATAGAATATTTAAAATTGTTTATTGTGTGAGACACAAATTCAAGTAGATTTGTAGTAGTAGATTTCCCAACTCGAAAACCATGCTGAACAGGTGATATTGAAGAATTCACAGAAAAAGATATTTGATCGGTAATTATCTTCTCAAAAAGTTTAGGAAGTGCACTGAGCTTAGCGATGCCACGATAGTTATTTATCATATGTTTACTTCCAGACTTATGCAAAGGAATAATAAATGATGCCTTCCAACTGTGCGGAAAATAGCCAGAGCGTAACGAATAACCAAATAACATTTCAACAGGTTTTACTAACACGTCAGCGCAGTTTTTCAGGATACAGGATGGAATATTGTCCGGACCAGGATTAAAGGTGCTCTTGATGTCATTCAAAGAGTTAAAAATAAGATCTTCATTTAAAATTGGCTGGGCAATAGAACCAGATGTAATACTGTAAGGGTAAGAATCCGAGACGTAGCTAGATGAAGAATATGTAGATTTAAAAAAGTCAGCAAAGAGGTCACAAATCGTTGCAGGATCATCCGTCTCAATATCTCGAAACTTCATAAATGTTGGAAGAACATCACTCTTTCTCTTAGTATTAACAAACCTCCAAAATGATTTAGGATCACGTCGAAGATTATGTTTCACCTTTAAGATATAACTTTGGTAAGCATGTTTACATAAGCGATGATATCTGTTCCTTGAAGATAAATAATTTAAGAGACTTAAAGTTGAACGCGATCGACAAAACATTTTATAGCTCTATAATATGGTCTAAACATTAAACCAGGCAAATGTGTTTTTGGGGCCACAAACATCGATTTCTTAGGCCATAACATATCGAGCGAAGGAATTCAACCAACAGAAGAAAAAGTGTCAGCCATTCGAAATTTCGAACTCCCAAAAACTATCAAACAGGCCCAAAAATTTATCGGTATGGTAAATTATTTCTACCGATACATTGCGAACTTAGCGGAATTAACGACCAAAATATATGAAATAATTAACAGGGCAAACAAGAATCGCGAAAAGATATTAATTTGGGATGACAATTCATGTAAAGCCTTCGAGCTCATTAAAGAGAAATTCGCATCTAAGATACTGTTAAGTCACTTTAACAAAGATGCGAAATTGTCTTTAAATGTGGACGCATCGAACACTGCGATTGGTGGTGTCATACAACAAACTAAAAATAATAAACAAGAACCACTATCATTTTTTTCAAAAAAACTTTCTCCACCCGAAACTAAATATAATGCATTTGATCGAGAACTACTACCAATTTATTTAAGTATTAAACATTTTTGACATCTTCTAGAAGGACGACAATTCACGGTATTTACAGACCACAAACCATTGACGTTCGCTCTTAATTCAACAACCGACCGCAGTCCAAGGCAGACAAGACAACTAGAATTTATATCTCAATTTATCAACGACGTACAATATATCAAAGGCAAAGATAACGTCGTTGCCGATACATTATCGCGCGCATTCGAAATAAATGCATTGAAAGACACGGAACTAAATTTCAAAATTTTAAAAAATGAACAACAGCAAGACAGTGAACTCAACAAAATTGTTTCCGAACAAATAGTATCACAAAATTTAAAATTAATTAAAATTCCAATTCCAAATTTCGACATTTGGTGTGAAATGTCAGGCGAAACTCCCAGACCATTTGTACCAAGTAATTTACGCAAATTAATATTTCAAAAACTGCATAACACATCACACCCAGGTACAAAAGCTACAAGACGTCTTATCAACTGTAGGTACTACTGGCCGAAAATGACCAGAGACATCAATATGTGGGTAAAAGAATGTTTAAGTTGCCAGAAATCAAAAATTCACCGTCATACTAAGCCTCCCATTAACAAAATTCCAATACCAAAAAACAGATTTGAGCATATCCACATAGATATCATCGGACCTTTACCCCCTCTAAACGGCCATCGATACATCTTAACAATCATCGACAGATTTACGAGATTGCCAGAAGCATACCCTTTACGAAACATCTCAGCTACAACAGTTACCAACAAAATTTTGAGGGAATATATATCACGATTCGGGGTTCCACTTAAAATTACACCGATCAGGGCACAAAAATTCAAATCAAAATTATTTTCAGAATTAGCTAAATTACTAGGGAGTGAGGCGATTACCACTTCAGCCTATCATCCGCAAGGGAATGGCATGGTGGAACGGTTACATAGGCAACTAAGGTCCACACTTATGCCTAGAAATGAAACAAGGAATTGGTACGCAGAACTACCAATAGTACTATTGGGATTAAGGGCGGTATATAAGGAAGATATTTCAGCAACACCAGCTGAAATGGTTTTAGGACAAAATTTACGCTTACCTGGCCAACTTGTAGTTCCATCAACACAAAACTCTTCTCAATCCGAGATCTTGAATAATCTGCGAGAACATCTTAGAAATACAAGTGCAACTTTGAAACACCACAACGATCCTAATACAGGATTTTACGTTCCGAAAGATTTATATACGTGTAAATTTGTCTTTGTACGGGTCATAAACAAACAATCCCTAGAGCAACCATATGAAGGACCGTGCAAAATAATTGAAAAAAACAAAACATATTTTAAACTAGACATTAATAACGAAATTAAAGTAATTCCTATCGATCGTTTAAAACCTGACACAATCGAAACAAAAGAAACACACCATTCAACAAATACCACTAACAGCAAAAATAAACATACTACTTTTAATTTATTTAACATAAAATCTCTCGGAAGGGAAGTATTGTAGAGTTCTCTACTTCATACTGTTCTACTGTGTTTATAAATTCATATGATATTTTGTTAGATATGTTTTCTTTTTTTATTGTCATATTTTAAATGCTCAGATAAAAAATTTTCATTCATGTACGAAGAACTTAAAATAAAATTTTTATAAAAAAATATAAAATTCGTTTTCCTAAAATTACAAAATTGTATAAGAACCTTCCTATAGTGTGTGAATCATGTCCACATTTGGAAGTACTTTTGTTTTAAATTGGGAAGTCAAATGTACAAATCTTACCTTTTTCCCCTCTGCCATTGAATTACCTTTAAAGCCATTGTAAGTATTGTGGTATTAATCCAGAAAAACCCTAACTAGGTTTACAAAGTATTCGGGTCACTGGTCCGTACCAAATTTCGTTTCTCGATGTTTCATTGTTTTCATCGTCCTCATACAATCTCGATTTTTACAAACAAAACGCACAGCCATACAAACAGCGACACAGTTATTCAGACAAGGAGAGACAGACGGACAGATGGACATATGCCGCACTCACACAGGGGACATTTGTCTTGGGACACGTCAAATTTGTTGTTGTTTTAGGAGCAAAACGACGAAATGAACTGTGAACTATCAACGAATGAATTTGTCCCTTGTGCGACACTTGTGTCCTTTGATATTTATGCTATAAACACAACCTCGCGACAGTTGTCGCGTCGACAAATCAAAACTCTGCTGGCGCTGAAGTTAGCAGAGAACATGTCTGTAATTTCAATACAATTTTATTAATTGCTAATGTCATTTAAAGTAAACAAACGGAGAAAAGAAGAACAAGACGAGCGACAACAAAAAAGAAGTAGAAAATTTTCTACTACTGTCGTTGTCGTACGCGTCAGCAGCGCGACAGTTTTGTTTTTTCTCAATTCCCATAAGACTCCATGTATTTTTGACAAGTCGCGGCGGTGAACGACAACTTGTCGCGAGGTTGTGTTTATAACATTACTGGGGACACCAAACAGCGGGTTGCGTATCGACAAAACAGACTATTACGACTGTAATCAGGCATGCATTTGTATTGCATTCAGAAAAGGGCATATCAATGTTGCGGAAGATTTGTTCGATCAAAGTTATTGCTAGGACTGTAAAACATAAAGTATATTATTTTTGCTCAAATTTTTTGACAAAATCTTATTATGTTATATATTAGAGCCATGCATTTATCTGTATTGTTTCACAAATTTCGATTCCTTGTGCATTAAAATACTGTATGCACAAATATTTGCACTTTGAGTTCATATTTTTAGGAAAGGAATCTAACAATCCATCAAATTCTAAGACCTTAATATTAAACAATATAAAAATAAAAATAAAAAATAGCTAATTAACAATAAATGAATAACTAATAACTAAAACTAATAACAAAAATTTAAAAATAAGTAATAATGTTGTCGATAACTTGGTATGGTATTCCAAGTTTAGAAGGCTTCTCCTGTGGCTAAATATTGCAAGGTTACGGCCAGCTATTCACCCGGTGGTACAAAGTTTCTCATATCTGTTTCAGCCTTCTGCAAATCAGTTTAGACCAAATTTAGGAATTCAGCAAATTTCTCCTCTGACATTCGTAAGTAATTCCTGTAGGAATATTTATCACACACTTGGATGCTGTTTGTCAGAATCTCAGGGATTTATTTGAATCTTTTCTTTTCGCCAGTTTTTAAACCAGCAGCATCTTCGGCTTGCCAACTTCCTATCGTTCCACAGTATTTCAAATTGATTTTATTATGTCTACATCTTCATACCGAATGATGAATAATGCATTCGTAAAATCGGTCGCCATAGAAATTAAAGCAATTTTAATTTCTCCAATATTTGCCGTAAACAATATATGGCGCACCACAAAATGAAATGTAATCAAATAATGTTCGAAAGTAGCGAAAACGCTACCACTTAGTAAAAAAGTATTAAAAGGTAGCAAAATGTAGTAATAAGTCTAATTAGAAAATCATGCAAGGGGATACAACCTACATTCCAATTTGTCCCCCGTGT
Source organism: Physocephala rufipes (assembly GCA_963966595.1). Lineage (NCBI taxonomy): Eukaryota > Metazoa > Arthropoda > Insecta > Diptera > Conopidae > Physocephala > Physocephala rufipes. Next base: position 37,038,757 of record OZ016501.1, on the reverse strand, counting down.
GAGTGGTATCGGGGACAAATAAATGAATAGTTCCATGTCTCGCGACAAATGTCCCCTGTGTGAATGCGGCCATGCAGACACAGGCAGACAGAGGCAGATCGACATGTCTAAATAAACTCAGATCCTAAGACAGAGTATATACATTTTTTACATCAGCCATGCTTATTTTAATGTGTTACAAAGGGTAAAACAAAGTGATGTGTATATTGCTTTCAGAAGCAGGATATAAAGAGACAAAGACAAAAATATGGCAATCTTCGGCAACTAGAGTTGGGCTAAATAGTTCCGGAAATGGAACGGACATGGACGATTCCTTTATTCTTCGGAACTAGTTCCGGACACATGTCCGGAACTGTTTATTTGACATTTGTCCGGGACATGTCCGGAACTGTTTCTTTGACATTTGTTTCATGGATATGGAACTATTTATTTGTGACGTGTTTTATTATTTTCAAGCAGAACAGTAATGGATCGAAATTTAGGTTTTATATTGGTAGGCGCAAGGTACAAATTTTTATTCTATTTTATTTGATTAAATATTTTATAACATGTGAATTGCAAAAAGAAAAAACTTACTGTGGGATACCTTCTATTTAGGTGGCTGCTTAGGTTTCCTAACGTACCGGCAGAAAAAGAAATACATTCAGAGCAATATTTACATTTCGCTCTTCGATTTTCTGCCTCTTCGAGGTGCTCCCACAGCACACTGGTTTTCCCTCGCATCGCCATTAACTTGCGATAACTTTATTATATCATTGAACATAACAGACGAGAGAAAATTACCTTAAATATTAAATCATAGCTGCGTATATTAAAAATTCTTTGTGATGTATTTTGTATCTCTACTATGTTTTCAGTAATTACGAAAAAAGTGTAATAAAATCCTCTTTTTATATATTATATTTGATATATTTCATGTATTTTTGTATATTTTTTATATTTTTTTTTTCAAATTCACTTTAGCACTTCAAAATCAAGGAAACGGTTGATCAGTTAGATCGGTTATCAGAACATGTGTAAATTCAAATTCACTTCACTTCAAAAATTCGGTTTATCCATACCGTTATCCATGCAGTTGAAAATTATTCCATTTATGAAAACCTAACACATTCCATATTGCATTTAATACGTGCAGGTTTTTATTTTTAACCCTTAGTATCTTAAACAATATGCAATAAAAGTAGAGGATCCGAAATTAATAATAATAATATCCCATTTATTAAAAGACACTATTACCTATAATATTTTTTTATTATTTATAGTAATACATTTTTATAAACATTTTTTTATAAATAGTAAATATAATAAATCATAATAAGTAATTTATCAATAAATTAAGAAATGAATATTATTACATGTCTTGATTATAAGTGTACGCTCACCTATTAAACTTATTGCTTTAGGTGTTCTCTAAATATTTATAATAATGTTCATAAAAAATCGCATTACATAGAAACTTTTTTGAAAATCTTAAATTAGGGATTTGAAAGGATTTCGAAAATGAAATCAAAGATAGGCTTAATTCATATTTATAATCATCTCCGGATATATTTCGGTCCGGAACTATCCGAATAAATAGTTCCGAGTACATGTTTACTTTTAGTGAACTATTTCGTTCCGTGGAACGATTTAACCTTGGGGACTGTTTAATTTCATAACTAACCTCCGTTGTTACACGTACATCACTTCACCATTTAAGGTAATCATTAGATTTGCGAGACATGGAATTTATTCATTTATTTGTCCCCGATACCACTCACACAGGGGACATATTGGAATGTAGGTTGTGCATGATTTTTTAATTAGACTTTTTACTACATTTTTCTACCTTTTAATACTTTTTTTTGCTAAATGGTAGTGTTTTTACTACTTTCGAACATTAATTGATTTCATTTCATTTTGTGTTGCGCGTAAGTGACTATGGAAAATATCGAAGAAATTAAAATTGCGTTAATATCTATGGCGACCGATTTTGTGGATGCATTATATATCATTCGTGATGAAGATGCAGAAATAATAAAATTAATCTTAGATAATGTGGAACAATCGGAGGAGATTAGCAGTGCTTGTCGGAGAAGCTGCTGGATCAGAAACTGGCGAAAAGAAAAAACCCAAATGGAGCCTTCGAAGTTCTGACAAATAGCATTCAAGTGTGCGATAAATATTCCTACCGGAATTATTTGTGAATGTCAGAGGAAAAGTTTGTTGAATTGCTAAATTCGGTCCAAGCCGATTTGCAGAAGGCTGAAATGCATATGCGAAAAGCTGTGCCACCGGATGAATCTTATACATATATGTACATCTCATAAAAATAAAAAATTCACAGCAGTTTTCACATTAGACATAATACAAAATAAATGAAATCTAAAAATATTGTTGAATACCACCAATTTTGTACAGAGATCATAAATACAATTAAAAAATTCAATGTTATCAGGCACATTTAACCGTAAAAATGTTTATAATGTATCATCATTATCCAATATTCCTTCCAGCGCCAGACTAAGAATATCACTTTTTTTAGCCCGACATGTCTGTTCGTCCAGTTCTTTTAATTTCATTAAATAATTTTGGATATACATTGCACCTCTCCTACGCACATTTTCATTTTTAATTCAGTGATGGTCGTGGTATTTGCTACTTTTCACGTCCCAGAGAGACGTTTCTTGTTGTAGGGCGTTAATCAGCCTTTCCGTGGTATCCTTAGTCCATCTAAATGCCATTGGAAATGAATTTTGAAAAAAATATACTAAAATATGTATATAAAAGCACAAGCTAAAGACATCAAAAATATTTATATATTGTTTAATGTAGGGGCTGCCTTAGAATTTAATGGACTGTTCGATTTCTTACCTAAAAAATGCACTGAAGGTGCAAATATTTGTGAACACAATATTTTAATACATAAGCCATCAAAATTTCTAAAATAATTTGGACGAATGTATTGCTCTAATATATATAATATATTTTCAAAAAAAATTATATAAGAATTATATAGCTTATGTTTTGCAGTCCCAGTAACAACCCCGATCAAACAAATCCTCAAAATTCATAATGCTCTTTTATAAATACAATATAAATGCATGCTTGACTGAATTCGTAATATTCTGCTTTGTCGATACGACAACCCGCTGTTTGGTGTCCCCAGTAAACATCAAGGGACAAAATTGTCGCACAAGGGACAAATTCATTCGTTCATAGTCCACAGTTCATTTGGTCGTTTTGCTGGTAGAACAACAACAAATTTGACGTGTCCCGAGACAAATGTCCCCTGTGTGAGTGCGGCATTATATCAGCGAGACGCCCGCAACTACTCATAAACCAGCAAAAATTATACCAATGTAATTACAAAAGCTTTGTTGATTTCTGAATTTTTTCAACTCTGAAATAGGAACTATTTGTTTCTCACTTTATTATGGTAATGCCAATAAGCGAGAGAGAGAGACAGACAGACACAGCTACTGAAATTAAATTGGGGTCTTTCATAATTGTATATGGATAGGTCGGAACTACTCGGAGAGATTTAGTTGGAACTGTTATGCCGCACTCACACAGGGGACATTTGTCGCGAGACATGGAACTATTCATTTATTTGTCCCCGATAACACTCACAGAGGGGACAAATTGGAATGTAGGTTTTATCCCCATGGATGATTTTTTTATTAGACTTGTTGCTACATTTTTCTACCTTTTAATACTTTTTTGCTAAATGGTAGCGTTTTCACTACTTTCGAACATTATTTGATTACAGTTCAATTTGTGGTGCGCATTATGTTGATTACGTAAAATATTAAAGAAATTAAAATTGTTTTAATTTCTATGGCGACCTATTTTATGGATTCATTATTCATCATTCAATATGAAGATGCAGACATAATAAAATCAATTTGAAATACTGCGGAACGATTGGAATTTGGGAAAGTCCGTCGAAGAAGCTGCTGGTTTAAAAACTGGCCGTAACCTTACGATATCTAGCCACAGCAGAATCCTTCTAAAGCTTAGAATACCAAACCAAGTTATCGACAACATTCTTAGTTATTTTTTTAAAATTATGGTTATTATTTTAAGTTATTAGTTCTTTAGTTATTTTTAATTAGCTATTTTTTAATTTTTACTTTTATATAGTTTAATGTTAGATTTGCCATAGAATTTGGTGGTGTTCGATCCTTACCTAAAAGAATGCACTTAAAGTGCAAATATTTGTAAACACAGTGTTTTAATGCAGAAGGTATTGAAATTTGTTAAACAATATAGAATAATGAATAGCTTTAATATGTAATATAATAAGATTTTGTCAAAAAATTTCAGCAAAAATAATGTACTTTACGTTTTACAGTCCTAGCAAAAACTTTGATCGACAAATTCATTCGTTGATAGTCCACAGTTCATTTCGGCGTTTTGCTGGAAAACAACAACAAATTTGACGTATCCCGAGACAAATATCCCCTGTGTGAGTGCGGCATTATAAATATCTCCGGGATCGGAGACATATCCAGGAACTATACATGTCCGGAACGACACAACTCTATCGGCAACACGGATTTTAATTGTTCTCATTGGACATAGAAATCTGTATTATTCTTGGCTTTATTATTGCTGACTTTCTAAAACTATTCAACTTCGGTATCTCCTTTCACAGACGTCATTTGCGTATTATTTTGCAATTTTTGATTTCAATGGAAAGAACAGAACAGAAAACTTGCGGCTGAACAAAACTCAAAAAACAAAACAACTCTATAATGGTACATAGTAAGAAATTATGATAGTGTTTTGTGGCCTAGAATGCAGCGATTCTTATCGAATCTACCTCATGATCTTTTCATCTTAGTGCGCTAGATAAATTATTATTTTAACTATAATCGCAAAAATGGCCACATTTTGGACATTTTGAATGATTTGAGAAATGTTCAATAAAATGATCAAGGTGTCCCCCATGTGAGCAGCCTTGACACCAAGCATAAAGCCCACGAACCGCCAGACCACACACGCAGCACCTGGAGCTTTTAGTTGATTTACATTTTCCACAAAAGCAACCTGACATTGGACGACGGCAAATTCCACAATTTGTATGCACTAACGTTGAATGTTCATTGATTTCACGTACTGATCTTATCCATGAGAGATTTGCAATTATGCATGCTTCATTCCATAGCTGGTAACGTTGCAATAAATCTATGTACGAATGGAACCAGAATTCCTAAAAGATTAAGTTATTTAAAACTCAGTTTCCTCTTAAATTACGCTTTACACAAATTAATAAAAATACATAACTTACAATTATCATATCATCCAACTGCAATAGCTTTCGCAATTCCCCTAAAGCAATAATTACGCATAAGGCGGTCTGAATATCGCCTATATCGCTCTGTAGCAATAAAGACTCTTCAACAAACTGGTGTGGCTCCCAAACAGGGATTACAGGAAGGTTGGATACTTTCAACATATTGGCACTTCGTGGCGGCTAAATGTAAAACAACATAACAGAATTTTTAATTACTGTTAATATTATTTTAGAGAATATTTTAGAGAAAGCAGAACAGAAATAAAAAATGTAATGTCTCTGTTCTTTATTCTTAAATTTGATTTGCGCAGTGCCTCAAGATATATTTCCTTAAGAATTTTATAATTTTTTTAACTTACAGGCGATTTTTCGCGGCTATTTTCTGTCTTTATATTTAGTTGTGGTTTATAGTGATGTAAAGTTGTTTCAGGAAACGACAGCACTGTTGAAAAATCTGGTGGCCCCAGATATATAAAACCATTACGAAGTAAATCAAAATTTTCAAATGTAACATCATTAATGACCTGCATTTCGGATATGATAACAGAACAGCATGAATAGTTTGGTTTGCTGACACTCGATACTTCATTACCAACAACCGTTAAGGCGTCAACATTTTTTAAATTAGGTGTCTTTTTTTTTAGTTTATCGTGCATCATATTCAGCTGCGGATCTTCCCAAATATGAGATTCACGGTGTAAATTATTCATTTCTTGTAAAGGACGGCGTAAACATTGTGCATTATTTTTATTTGAAAAGTGATGTTCCATTTTGTGATTTATAAATTGATTGCGTCCGTAAAGTTCTTTCAATAATGACCAAAGTGTTATTGCCTAATATAATAATAGCAATTATATTCTGATTAGTTGAAATTGAACTTAAAATTAAACAAAAGTGTCAATTTCGGCTTGGCTGAAGATCATGTACCCCACACCCCTAACATAAAAATGCATGGTTTAAATCCAGTAACTAATGGGCGGAACTAATTATGGTTAACTATAGTTATGAGAACTATGGTTAGCTTCGATCTATCAATTCATCTTCAACATAACTTTTCTCAAAACATCTTAAAACTTTAAGGTTCTGACATAAGCCGAAAATTTGAGCTTTATTCTTTTCCTTCACAATGAAATAGGCAAGGCGGTATTCGACATTGCCCGTATTCAACCCTGTCTACAGGACAGGTATAGAAACTGCCAATAACGACAAAGTGTTTAATAATTTAAGAGTAGTTAATAGTCTATTTCGATAAACGTATTTGTGATTACCATAGACAAACACACAGATAAGTAGAGAGAGACGAACATCGCTAAGTCGACTCAGGTGGTGATTCTGGGTAAGAATATATACACTTCTCTATACATACAACATCGTTAATACAACACATCGTTAATACATACAACAATGCGTTAAGAGACGAAAGCGTAAAGTGTGAGCATATTTACTTCATCCCCTCGGATGTAGGGTATAATAGTACGAGGTATCTAATTTCTATTACCGCAATTATCTAATAGATAACGAAAATATGAGCGGGCATGAACTTTTTTCGTATTAAATTTCTTTTTTCACAGTTCTTCGTATCTACAGATTCAATTTCATCATCATTTTCCTCAAGAAAATCCCAATACGATATCGCATAGTAGTGGGCGGGTCATTCTACTTTTGTGGTGCTCGCATATCTAAGACATTCCTCTCAGTTATGCACTACAAACTGGGAAAGCCTGATAAAGACCCTGCTATTTCCGGGTTTTTAAATAAAAGTAGGTGTAGCAGTGGGCCAATTATCTTGATTTTTTCCGTTAAGGAGGCAATGATGGAATAGTCCGCAGAGACAGGAAGAACTTATTTCCGGAAGAAAATTTTGCTCGGAGGTATATTTTGGGATTATAAAGTCAGTTTTAAATTTGCTCTAGAGCTTAGGAATTATTTCTCTAAATATTTATAAAGTCATATTTACTATGAGAAGGCATGCGCTGTTCTCATTTTACCCATTATCAATCCAAACTATTAGAGAAAGAATATCTGGGTGGAACTTAATGTAAATAAATACCCCTTTCCGCTCCACCGTGGTCATGATTTCCACAGCCAGGCACACAGACAGATGGACAGACGAACAAACATCGCTGAAGCAACTCAAATTATTCAGGTATGAGAATATAAACTCAGGTTAGAGAATATAAATACACAAATACTCAGGTTATTATAAGAAAGCTCAGAAATCTTTAAGAAAACCCAGAAATACATATAATTTCCTATACCTACCACGCTTCTTTCAATGCTTTGCATATGGAAGCACAAAGAAAATATATTATCTTTTTGGGTGTATGGTATAAATACGTACAAATTCTTTTCCGTATGTTTTACAAATGTTAGCATTGTGATCGCAAATATCGATAAATTCCTTTCCATTTAAGATCAGTTCTTTAGCGCAGCCAATGAAACTTTCATGTTCCTTGATAAATATTGCGTTTCCGCCTTCAGTGAAGCTTCGGTTCTGAAATTAAAAAAGAATTCATAAAAGTTTGTCCTATATATACATATTCCCATATATATATATATTTCTATATATTTTGCCAGATCTAATTTTAATGATATGTCTAACTACTTTAGTTCAATTGACAGCACCTTTAAACATCACAGAATTAACCATTAATTTCGACATATTAGGCACAAAACTATACAAGGGGACAGATTTTTGTCTCTAAAACATATACTCGTAACAGAGTGCGCAATTACTCACAAGCGAGCAGCTCATTTCAGCTCGCGATCGCTCATGAGCGAGCCAACCAATTTCAAATAGCTCGCAGCTCACGAGCGAGAGCCAACCAAGTTTTTTTCAGCTCACGCTCATGAGCTGTGAGCAAATCAGATAGCTCGCGCTCGTGAGCCGTGAGCCGAAGAAAAACTTCAGCCAGCTCGCGCTCGTGAGCTGAGCAACATCGTCCAGCTCACAGCTCAGAGCGTGAGCTGAATGTGCAGCTCATGAGCGCTCGTGAGCAGACTGAAGGAATATGTATGTGTTGGTAAGCGTTGATATGTAGAATAGCAATTCGTTAAATTGTGACGCTCACGAGCGCAAGCTATCTGATTTACTCACAGCTCATGAGCGTGAGCTGAAAAAAAATTTGGTTGGCTCTCGCTCGTGAGCTGTGAGCCGATGAAAAATTTCAGTCGGCTCGCGCTCGTGAGCTGAGCAGCTCATGAGCGAACAATTCCGCATTCTGACTCGTAATACGTCAAAATCCGTATGGTTTCATAAGGAACTGACCCGCCTAATAATAAGGAAAAATAAAGCATACAAGCGTCTTAGAGACCGTGGAAGCTTAGTTAGTCATTAGCTTAGATAGTCATTTCTTCAATATCGATCATTACAGAAGACATCTGATCCTTGTATGGGAACTATTTGTTGTCTGAAAATCAGTATTAAATACAATAGCAAAAGTATTAGAGAAACGGAAAATTTTTAGTTATTCCCAAAAAATTGTTTACATAGCTAAGGGCTGTTCTGACTTCAGAAATTTGTAATCTGTTTGTTTTCAATTTTTGCACTCGGTTTACATTTCGGAGGTGAACAATTACATAAGTAATAGCTTTTTTAATTCCGGCTTCCTTTTACTTATCATATCTGTCATTATCCGAGATCTTAGAAAAACCTATGGGGCTGAGGAATTATACGCAATCCGGTGCTGATTATTTCTCTTATTATTTTTAAACTGAATGCTGAACCGTCGATTTGACCACTCCTAATTACTTCTAAATAATCGTTAGCATCGGGTGTTTCTCCACTTCGTTGCGAACGCTGTTTAATTATACACATTGTCAAATTGGGTTCCATAAATGATATTTCGAATTACCTTAATTATTTTATAATTGTATTTAAGATCACAATTCCGAAGTTTTTCGAAAAATTAGTTTAAAGGTTAGCATTTTTATTAAGCGTCAATCTCCACTGTTTATTTGATATTTCATAATCAAAAATAACTAATTATAACTTTTGTGTATTCACCACATTGAGTGCTATAAAATTTGTACCTTCCAACACTGTAAATATCTTTTGCACCATAAACGAAACGTAAGAGCAAAACGAGGTAAACACCTCGTCTCTCAGATTAACCTTTTTCATCGTTCGTGACTCGTTAACGTTCAACGTAATATAGTTTATCTCGTATCTTAGAATAAGCACCTCAATATTTTTAATCTTACGATATTGTGAACAAATTAGAAATATGAGATGGATGCTTTGCTTAATACTTAGTACTTAGCTTAACCGCATTGACACCTAAGCGTCCAATATATTAACTTACCGTCGGCTTTAACATAAACTGACAGAAGTCTGACTGCGCCATATGAAATTGGTCAAACGATATTGGCCCCTTTGGTTTCAACCTAAAAATATATAAAAATTATTTCGCTTTCAGATAAATTTAACACTAACGTAAACGAATTGTTTTTAAGCTGAGAATTAGTTGATGGAATATCAACTTTAATTTTGGTTGCAAAAGAAACATCACTATAGCTATTCAAACTTGCGCTCTGTGGATTCGCTTTGAAAGAAGGTCGCACGGCATCCTTGAACGCATGTCTATATATGGTCGAATCTTTGCTCGTGGAAAATAAGCAATGTGAATCTCCATCCCTCCATGCAATTCCGGTAGTAACATTAGCATGATCGTTAAAGGACGCGAAGGGTATGTAAGGTCGACGTATATCCCACACATGTATACTATAGTCTACAACTAGTGCGCAGCTAGCTATGTGATAACTGCAAATTATTAGTTATTCAATAAATTTCATTCTCTAGAATTTTTTAAAAACACAAACATTCGCTCCGGTCGCCATTTCACGCGTCCTACAACAGCAATTGTGTGAACCGTATGCTCTAAAGATGCCTTACCATCCATGTTCCAAACCTAAAAAAATAAAAAATTAACAGATCAAAAAAACGTACATGCTATGGGCTTAATTTGAAATTCAAAATATATATTCATTAATTACCGCAATTGGTATGGAGGATGATTTTTCCACAATTATCCATAAACTAGCTCCCTATATCTTGCTGCTACACAGTGCAAGAATCAGATGCGTGCAACGCACCAATTTATTGTACAATTAACCAATAGGTACCAAAATTGCAAATTTTACAGCTCCATATAAAAACAATCCAAAATACTAAATATCAACTTCCTATATCTACATCACTTTCTTCCACCATGTGAGATGATAAAGAGATAGTACTCCCTTACCTCACACCAGCAAAAGGTAGGCTGACGTGTATTTTTGTTGTTATATATATATATATATATATATATATATATATATATATATATATATATATATATATATATATATATATATATATATATATATATATATATATATATATATATATATATATATATATATATATATATATATATATATATATATATATATATATATATATATATATATATATATATATATATATATATATATATATATATATATATATATATATATATATATATATATATATATATATATATATATATATATATATATATATATATATATATATATATATATATATATATATATATATATATATATATATATATATATATATATATATATATATATATATATATATATATATATAATATATATATATATATATATATATATATATATATATATATATATATATATATATATATATATATATATATATATAATATATATATATATATATATATATTATATATATATATATATATATATATATATATATATATATATATATATATATATATATATATATATATATATATATATATATATATATATATATATATATATATATATATATATATATATATATATATATATATATATATATATATATATATATATATATATATATATATATATATATATATATATATATATATATATATATATATATATATATATATATATATATATATATATATATATATATATATATATAAATATATATATATATATATAT